>CAKAKR010016826.1:543-20090 GCA_916700685.1 Adelosebastes latens
GGAGTGGCTTCGGGACAACTCTGTGAATGTCCTTGAGTGGCCCAGCCAGAGCCCAGACTTGAATCCGATTGAACATCTCTGGAGAGATCTGAAAATGGCTGTGCACCGACGCTCCCCATCCAACCTGATGGGGCTTGAGAGGTCCTACAAAGAAGAATGGGAGAAACTGCCCAAAATAGGTGTGCCAAGCTTGTAGCATCATACTCAAAAAGACTTGAGGCTGTAATTGCTGCCAAAGGTGCTTCAACAAAGTATTGAGCAAAGGCTGTGAATACTTATGTACATGTTATATTTTTGTTCTTTATTTTTAATAAATTTGCAAAAATGTTAAACAAACTTTTTTCAATTTGTCGTTATGGGGTATTGTGTGTAGAATTGAGGAAAAAAATGAATTGATTCCATTTTGGAATAAGGCTGTAACATAACAAAATGTGGTAAAAGTGAAGCGCTGTGAATACTTTCCGGATGCACTGTATATATTTATTATTGGAAATCAATTAACAACACAAAACAATGACAAATATTGTTCAGTCTGTAAAGGGGAGACTTGTGGTTACCCATAGAACCCATTTTCATTCACATATCTTGAGGTCAGAGGTCAAGGGACCCCTTTGAAAATGGCAATGCCAGTTTTTCCTCGCCAAAATTTTGCATAAGTTTGGCGCGTTATTTATCCTCCTTCCCGACAAGCTAGTATGAAATGGTTGGTACCAATGGATTCCTTAGCTTTCATGTGATACCAGTATCTTCACTCTAGCTTTAAAACTGAGCCCGCTACAACCTAAAAATTGTAAGTTGCATTAATGCGTTACAGAAATTAGTGGCGTTAAAACAAATTTGCGTTAACACGTTATCACGTTAACATTGACAGGCTTAATTCAAATACAATTTTCTATTGTTCCTGCAGAGATATTTATCTCAAGATATTTCAATAAAACTGACTGGCTGACTGACAGACATTGCCTTCCCTAGAGCCATGCGTAAATGTGCCATCTTTGTTTTCGCCTCAGTTTGATACAAGAATGATGCATTCATAAAACCATTGTGGACTTTAGCCTTAATATAACAAATAAATTATATGAACAGGAGATAAATGAGACACGTGCAGCAGAGGTCAAAGGTCAGAGGCTTAAGTAGAGGGCCGTCCTTCGATACCTGCTACAATTTGCCTGTCACAACACAGCTGTAGTCTATAATAGAAACTTAATGGACTATGTGGGAGAGAAAATAAAAAGCCAAGAAAAACAATGAGACAAATAAAAAAAGTATGTTACAAAACATGACAGCTCCAGGAAAATCTGTGCAGCTCCTATCATGAAACAGGTAACCTTTGAATCCTACTTGATTGATTGTTAAAGAAGCCAAAACAAGTCTGATCAGCACTGAGAGGGTAACCTAGTTGACTTACATGTGCTGTATATGGTCCTGCCTGTTAAGTAAATAAACTCTTGTCACTTGCGTCACCAAATGGTGCTCAGGTGACCAACACACACGCCCATGATACATGTGATGCATAGAGCAGTGTTTAGCACAGTGTTGCAGGATAGTTTAGTCACTGTGGAGAAAATAAGTTTAGTAATTAAAAAAGTAGATTCTCAGTTTATCTCAAGTAATCAAATACATTGACCCAAGATTAAATACATTCTCAAACTCATTTACAGTACATTCTGAGTTGCCCCTTTCAGTATTTTTGGCGCTGACGTATTACATGCTCTGCTGACTCCTCTGTTTGCCAGGAGTCACAAGATGGATGCTTGGAAAAGCACAGGTGTTACTTATAACATTAGCAATGTCTCTGTTCTATTCAAGGGTCCCAGTAAAGCCGTGACAGTGAGCCAACATGCACAATACAAGAACCCTGAAACCCTATGCAGCTAGTCAGCCGTCGTTTTATTATTTACACCTGTGACATGTCAAAATGTCGTCAGTGAAATAGTTATCAACAACAAACAAATAAGTTACCTACATAGCCTACTTTTATTTTGAATGTGAAGTACATCTCTGATATTAAATTACTACATGCATAAAAATAAAATAATAAAACACAACTGAACACAAATGTGAATGCACTTCAGTCCTGCAAATCCACAAACAAGCATCCATATTACAAAATGGGTCATGATATATCTAAATCCAAACACAGTCCAGGCTTTACAACACTCAGTGTGTCTGTGAAGGGCGAGTGACAGATGTGTGCCAAAACCCTGCAGCACACTAATGCAGTAACAACAGCTGCACACCAGAGTTCAGACCTGAGCTGTGCATTAACACCTTTGTATTATATTGTACACTGCACATTCCTTTTACATATTTATTCCCATATTTATTTATGACTTGTAGAGTCAACAACTCTGCAAATGTGCAATATCCAGACAGGCAATATCTTACTGTTTTATAGGTCACAGCAAATACATATTAGTATATATTTGTACTCTTTTTTTAATTTTTAGTACTGTTTGATTTATGTGTATACATCATCAGGATTGCTTCTTAATTCCATTGTACTTTGCGCAATGACAATAAAGGACATCTATTTCTATTATGCAGCAGTAACCTGCCTGCGGATGGTGCAAGTGAGTTATTGGTGACACCAATGATTGGCTGCAATTTATGAATCTTGTATCATTTAGTGCAGAATAAAATAGAAAATTCAAACTAAAGTAGTTTTTCTATAAAGCTTTAGAGAAAATAAAACGTTATACTAATTATACACCTGCTATTTCATCAGCTTTACTGAATATGTAAAAGCAAAGTGACACTAATTGACCTCCATTTGAGATATATACTGGAATTTTTGGTATTTAAAGTAAATTAAAGTCAAAGGCTTTGTTTTTACAGTACATACCAACACAGAAAAAAGAGTTGCATTATACAACATAAATCCCTAGTTTGCTGTCATCTCTCATACTCGTAAAAAATTTAACAGAAAAAAACATATTTATAAAGAATAAACATAATTTAATAAATAAGACTAGTACAAAAAAAAAGGATATATGGATGTAAAACTGTGCAGTAAACTTCAAAATACATAAAATTCAGTTCATGTCATTACAGCACATGATAGACCACAATCATGCAGAATGTTCAGCAGGCAAGTCTTTTGACTTGCATTCAGTTTGGTCATATTTGGTGTGTATGGTTTACCTTGCACAGCAGAGTGTGGTAGCCATAGACTGTGGTATAGCCTATATTTCATAACTCTTGCTCACACCGAGTGAGTTATCAGAGTTAGAAATTCTGGCACCCCTCCTGGATGATACTGGAATAGATTTAAAAGTGAATGACCCTGATAACATGCAGTAAAAAATCAGTTGTGACTGCAAAAACTTACACAGTTATGTCTCAATAAAGATAAACTAAAAGGTACAACATGAATGTGATATTTAGCTGGTATGACATAACACAACCTGTCTTTCACAATATAAAACAACTACCCAAAGGTACCTTGATGCAAATTTGCTCAAGCAGACAAAACACAATACACAAATAAATGCAGAGTGATTGTATCTGTAAATCTATGCCTCTAATTTACAATTCACATATCATCATTTTTACATCAACTTAGCATTTTTCAAAAGAAATATATTTTAAAATAAATGATGATATGTGAGTTGTAAATTAGAGGCACAGACACAGATACAGGTTTACAGATGCAAAAATAGATTTACAGATACAAATGACTCTGCATTTATTTGTGCATTGTGTTTTACAAGTTACATAACTTCACATTTGTTTATGAATACTCATGAGACTGTTTTGACACCATGAATTTCAGTCAATAAAGAAGGACTTTAGTATATAAATTCTCCAACAAGTCTTTATGTGGATAAGAAAAGGTCCTGAGAGAAGAAAGAAATACTTCAATTCTCTCTCCACATTTATTAAAGGTTTCTGAATTAGTAAGGTTAAATTTGTTGTGCAGACGGGAGATTCGTCATTCAAGAGTTAAAACAAGACAGCAGCGATACAAAGGACATCAAAACAAATACATTAAAAGAAGTATCATATAGAATAAAAAATATTAAATTACACAATAATAATTTCCAGGTCCGATCCGCACACCAGTGTTCAAAGTCGTCCTCATTTTACACAATGTTTATGATGGACTGTACGGTAATAATGGGCGATAGTGGAGCCACATGTTGCAGCAGCAGACAGGCCTGGAGGTTATCTGGGTCAGGGAGGGTTAAGTGATAGCTGCAGGAGATATTATTGATGAGGGGAAGGCCAAGGACAGTGTGTGTGCATGTGTGCAGTCTGTAGTCATCAATATTCTCAATGTGTAAAGCTGCAGAGGTCGTACAGTAGAGCGTACTGTAAGCATTACCAAACAGCACGTTGGAGATATGCTCAAACATGTCTTGCAGGAAGAGCTGCTCTGGGGAGACAGAGATCTCATTGGTTGAGTTGACTTTGTTTACAAAGAGCATGAGGAAGCTCAACACATGAATCATCGCTTCCAGATAAAATGTGCTTTTTTGTTACTTGCCTAGTGGTTATTTAGTCCCATTATTTTCCCCAGAAGTAGCTTTAAAAGATAAGCGGCTGAGGATATTCTCTTTATTGTCAACAATTCCCATAAAAACACCTAAAGCCAATGATGAATTGATTCTGCTAACAACTATTAAATTATATATCTAATGCTCCTGTATCTGTACATGTTACACTGGATGACATTTTCCTTCATCACCATGAACATCAGCACTCTACATTATTTTAAGTCAATCCCACATACATCACTCTGCTGCTGTAAATACTCATTAGAGAGCCAAATGTGTATTAATCCTGGTTTATACAGATAAGTATACAGAAAAGTATACTTGGCTAATACTGACAAGTATACAGAAAAGTCTAAGTATACTTGGCTTATACTGACAAGTACACAGAAAAGAAGTATACTTGGCTCATACTGACAAGTATACAGAAAAGAAGTATACTTGGCTTATACTGACAAGTATACAGAAAAGAAGTATATTTGGCTTATACTGACAAGTATACAGAAAAGTCTAAGTATACTTGGCTTATACTGACAAGTATACAGAAAAGAAGTATACTTGGCTTATACTGACAAGTATACAGAAAAGAAGTATACTTGACTTATAGGCCTACTTGTACTTAATCTTTTGATCGAGATATATACTTAAGAAAATTATAATTAAGCCTTATAGGCCTACAGAAAGGTATACTTGGCTTGTAGTTGTGCTTACTTTTTGATAGAGTAGCCTATTAAAGTGTGTGAGGCTAATTCTTTAAAGATTTCTTTTCTATGAATAAACGCTTGATATCATATTATTAATCTAATAATAACTGCAACGGAGTGTGTTCTTCTGTCTTCTACTCTCACTTATTACTCAAATGTGTTTTTTCCCCCCTGAGTATACTAGGCTATGTAACAGCCTCCCTGCTGAGTTTCAACCTTCACCTGGATACATGTGGACTAATGGCTTCACATCCCTCACATTAGGAACCAAACAGTTGCAGCTACTTCCTGGTAGGGCTCTAGTCAGCTGACCAAGAACCAGCCAATCAGAAGTAGTGCACTGTTGTAAATACACGGTTGTTTTGACAGCATGTAAAAAGCCTGCAGCACCGACAGAGAGGGAGAAAGAGGAAGAGAGAGAAGAGACATGACGGTGGAGACAAGAGACAGCGGTGAGTCGGTGATTTCTTTATTTATTTGACCGGTAACATGTCGGTGCAGTCGGTTTTTTGCACGTTTAAAGATGTAGTTGCTTTATTTATTTATTTATTTATTTATTTTGCACAATTTAAGACTATACAACATAAAAAAATAAATGAATAATATAAAGTGCAGGAAGAGGCAAAAAACCCCACTGGGCTTATCTGAAGCCTCCACCTAGAGACAAGATTAATATAAAGAAATAATATGACTACATAATAGTGATAACAAACAATTAGGACAAGATATATATAATAACAACAATAACAATACAGTAAATATATTAAAAAAAAAGACAAGTGTGAGTGTGTGTGTTGCGTGGAAGTGTATGGTTAGTGTTTGTGAGGAGGATATTGATTTAAATATCTATAAAGCTATATTTACAGCTGTCTGTATGGTCAAAACAAAGCAGTGTTCAGACAGCACGGTTCATAATATGCATGTAAAGTGCTTCTTTCAATAAAGTATAAGTTCTTTATTTTTTACTATAATACTCTGATGTGTGGCATAAATTATGCTTCATGCAATTATTGTTTTGATGGATTATTTTGACATGTCTGTTTTTTATTTTTTAAAATATTAATTTAGTTAATCAAAAATACTTAATGTTCTTTTTTCTATTCTTTCTTTTTCTTTCTTATTATTATTATTATTATTATTATTATTATTATTATTATTATTTCTTTTCTTAATTTTATTTCAATTTTGAATGTTGAAGTTGTTTTCTCTAGTGTACTGTAGTGAGTTTGTCTCTAAGCTCAACTACTTAAATTGAAAGTAGTCAATATTGGTTATTATTATATTTGTATTATTATATTATTATTATTATTTTTATTATTGTTATTATTATATAATTATATTATTATTATATTCAATTGGTTAAAAAAACAATTATAAAATTGGTTTATAAACTATTGTAAATTAAGAATTGTAAATTGCATTTATGAAAACAACCTCGAAAAAATAAAGTTTAAATAAAAACAACCAAAAAAAACCTTAATGTTCAGTTCAAGTCAAGTTATAAAAGCCCAAACTGCGATCTTATTTTTCTCTTATTTAGTCTAATTAGCAGCCAATAATAAATATAGTAAAAAAGCAGTGTATTTATTTCCACAGTAAACAATCAGCATATTCTTTGCATTACTGAAGCTGCAGCTTGGTAATTAAAAAAAATGAAAATAATTATAATCAAAATCAATATAATATCTGTTAATTAACTAGCCAATAATGTTTAAGCACCAACTGTAGTGTTCCTATAGATGTTTCACTTAAAGATCCCCTATATATATTTAGACATGCAAAATACTCTGCTTTGAATAATTTGTTTTTCTCCAAAAAAAAAGTTAAATTAACAAGTAAAAAAATTCTTAGAATATGGAGAATGTATGAATATGCAAATGTTTCCTGCCTCAAAAAATAACTATTAAACACAATATTTCTCCTGGTTCACTGAAAAGTCCATTCTCAGAGTATGTGAAGTAGTTTAAAGTTTCCACATCACTAACATGATGTAAGTTGCATATTGGAATTGGCTTCAAAACTAGTTGTCATGTCACAAAATCGTCTTCTTCGTCTTCTACCGTCAAACTCTGCACATACATCATTCTACACAGTGAAGCTCAGTGACATAACATAACATACAAAACATGTTTTTCAGTGGAGGGGAGCTTTTCTTCTGAAATATTCGTTCCCTAAACTTTCTATTTCTTGCTCAACTACAGAGCAGAGAGACAGAGTGGATGTAGGGCAGGTCGTTATCCCCAAGAATTTGACTGGAAAAAGTGCTCACTGTGAGAGGGACGGATTATAATAGGATTATTTATAATCCTCCAGCTGTAAATTTTGCACCACGCTACACAGCACTCTGATGATTATTTTACCGTGGAAAGATAAAAAGCAGTCCGAGATGTTTAGACCGTTTAATTAATTCACATTTTTGTGTTAGAATAGCCTTAATCAGTGGAGGTTCAGTATATGAAGCCACGTGTGAGACTTATTTATGTAATGTATTAAATATGAATTAATTCTTAATGAAAAACACACACTGTGAGTTTTGTCACACTGTAGAAGGTAAGAAATTAAAGTTATTTTCTTAAACTAAAAAACAAAAACTTAATCTTCATCAAAAAAAGGAAAATAAAAGACCCAGTTTCATTTAAACATACTATTATTTTTGTAGACCCGCCGGGATTAGGCCACCTTCCTTTTCAAATAAACAGCAGAACATTTAATCTGTAATCTTCTGACATCAGTCATTTTGGGACAGCACACAAATCCCATTTGCCTCCAAAATCATCCATTTTAGTGTAATTTTAGAGGATTTTTAAATCTGTTTTGCTGAAATTCAATTCTATTTTTTATTAGTAACAATAGATGATGTGGTTACCCCCTTTAATATATGCTCTAATTTGTTATAATACCTGGAAAATAAAGATAAACAGTGTACTTATTTTTGTGTTTACAGACATGAGGGGAGCTGCCACAACATGCAGACAGGTAAGAACACAACACCTTTACAACCTCTAATCTGCTATTACCATAATTGACTGGTACAATCAGTGGTTCTCAACCAGGGGTCCAGGTACCTCCAGGGGTCATTTAGGGAGTTCCAAGGGGTCCATAGAAAAATGGGGAATAGTTTATTTTCAATATTTAATTCACTATAAGTGAGTCATAAGAGAGACTGTTGTGATCATAGGTTTCCCTTCCTCCACAGTTATCTCCTCAACTGTAGTTGACTACTACAGAATTATGGTCTTCATCATGTCTAACAACCAAAATCATTTCAGATGGAGGTCTCTGAAACTAAATCTTATCGAATGGGGGTCCGTGACCTAATGTGTACTAATTTAGAGGTCCTTGACATGGAAAAGGTTGAGAACCACTGAGCTAGATAAGCAAAAGCAGGTAGATCAGCAGCAACACAATGCGATGAGTCACAGTCAACACGGGCACACCCCTTTTAGATGGTGACAGGGTGTTATAGAGTGAAGATACTGTCATCATATGAAACCCAAGGAATCCATTGTTACCAATTATGTCATACTAGCTTCTTGGAAGGAGGTTAATTAACGCTCCAAACAAGTCATAGTCAAGTCAGCACACTGACACACTGACAGCTGTTGTTGCCTGTTGGGCTTGAGTTTGCCATGTTATGATTTGAGCATATTTTTATGCTAAATGCAGTACCTTTGAGGGTTTCTGGACAATATTTGTCATTGTTTTGTGTAGTTAATTGATTTACACATTGATATACATATATTTGCATAAAGCAAGCATATTTGCCCACTCCCATGTTGATAAGTTGATGAGTATTAAATACTTGACAAATGTGCAATTAATTTGCGATTAATCGCAATTAAATATTTTAATAGATTAAGTCTAATCCTCTCATAAGACTCATAAAAGTGGACTTATTACCTGCACTGATATTTCAGTCCTTCACTCTTGTTAGATAGAGGTATACATCTGAAGTAATGTTTGTTTACAAATTCTTAAAAATCTCTTATCTGTCTTACAATCTGAATCCCAATTAGAGATTGTGCCTTTAAAAAAAAACCTTTTTCTCTTTTTTTTGTCTGATTTCTCTGTATATTTACCTGTATCATTTCTTCCTCTCTGTTTTTATCTGTGTTGCCTTTCTGTTACGCACTTTGCAACACGTGCTTTGCATTTGAAACACTTGTTTCCACCCGCCTGCTTTTGTTTCGACCGTGACTCCGTGACGTTTGCCTTGTTATTCTTTGGGACAGGTTCGACCTGACAAGCTGCTTTTTTCCCTTCCCCTGCTAATTTATGGAGAGAACAAAGAGAGGATGGCTAATAATGGACCATGGGAAATGTTAAGGAGTGCTTTGTCCAGTGACTGTAGAAGGAGAGTGTGCAGTATACTGGGAAATATTTACGATATGTTTGTGTGTCCTTTTGGGAGTTTTTGCAGACTTCATTTCGTAGAGATTTGGAGCTAATACATGTAGTACATTAAATGTCCTCATAAGGATAGATACACAAGGATGCATCAGTGTTGTGTAACATTGTTCCCTCTGTTGCCATGGCTGGGCAAAGGGCAGCCGGGGTAAAAGCTGGCATTTCAGAAGGTCTGGTGAATGTGACATCAATCCCCAGACTTAATTCCCTCTGAGTGACCTGATCCAGTTTTCTCTCAGTGTGGCTGGCTCAGATTTAGCTTTTGCTAAATGCACTGTGCATTTGTTGGACACATTTGACATTTAGTAGTCAAGATAAAAGAAATACTTGTATCTGGAGCATCTGCAGCAGAAGATTAAGCTTAAATTCAACGATTGTCAAAATTGCGAAAAAAAATAAATAAATCAGTTTAAATTAGGGCGGTCAATTGATTAAAATAATTAATCGCGATTAATCGAAAATGAATCGAACATTATCTGTTCAAAACGTACATTGAAGGGAGATTTGTCAAGTATTTAATACTCTCATCAACATGGGAGTGGACAAATATGCTTGCTTTGTGCAAATATTGTCCAGAAATGCTCACAGGTACTGCATTTAGCATAAAAAATATACTCCAATCATAACAGGGCAAACTCAAGCCCAACAAACAACAACAGCTGTCAGTGTGTCAGTGTGCTGACTTAACTATAACTTGCCCCAAACTGCATGTGATTATCATAAAGTGGGCATGTCTGTAAAGGGGAGACTCGTGGGTACCCATAGAACCCATTTTCATTCACATATCTTGAGGTCAGAGGTCAAGGAACCCCTTTGAAAATGGCCATGCCATGTTTTCCTTGCAAAAATTTAGCACAACTTTGGAGCGTTATTTAGCCTCCTTCCCGACATGGTAGCATGACATGCAGCAATGGATTCCTTAGGTTATCTAGTTTCATATGATATCTGTAGCTTCACTCTAGCCCTAAAACTGAACCTACTAGAGCCTCTGAAAGACAGTAAAGTCAGTCGGGATCGCGGGTCTCAGAGGATCATTAAGTCTTGTTTGTCTGTGTAGATCAACGTTTCACCTACATCCGAATAGACCTAAAAAGCCACAGTGCTGCTGATCCTCACTGTTGTTTTAGAGACATTTCTGCACCATAAGACGTTTCTGTGGGAAACGCTGATGTAGGTCAACATCATGAGATTGCACAGCATCATCAGAGTAACAGAGATGTTCATATATACACTGTTTTTGCCTTTTTTCTCTGCCCAGGACGGCCCTGGAGGACTGTGGGACTCTGTGAAGAAAGCTGCGGTTGTCATCGGATCTGGAATCTTATTCTTGGCTGCGTTCGGCAACTCACTGACATGGTAGGATTTCCTTACAGGTTGCAACAACCCAAAAGCTTGTCCTGAAATGAACCTGAGGAGAGGCAAGGTCACACACAGGTCATTACATCAATGCGCAATAAAATAAAAAGGACAGAACAGAAGAGAAGAGAACTGGATGGGCGGCATCTGGACAGTGCAGAACAGGACTGGACAGGGTTCAAATTATACTCAGTCTAATCAGGTCAGGTATGGTGGTGATCATATAAATATTTTAGGAAATTAGTAGCCTATGTAACAGATTCATGCTATTAAATGACAATTATATTTTTGAATTAGATTCACAGATATTACATTGTTTGGAAAAGTGTTATCTCCTGTCTCACCCAGTTGAAAATAATTAGTTACCGGGAGCAATTAACACACAGTTGCATTTGAAAGTATATTGTGGTGGTTCAATTCAAGTCAATTTATTTTTATATAGCGTCAAATCACAACAGAAGTTATCTCAAGACAATTTTCATATAGAGCAGGTCTAGACCGCACTCTATAATTTAGAGACCCAACAAGAGATCCCCCATGAGCGCAAGGGCATATCAAGGTAGTTGCTACAGCATTTCTGGGCAGTTAGTAGGGCATTATTAGGTGGTTGCTTAATCTCTATAAACAGATTCTGTAAGCAACGGGACAAGATTTTGGCATCAGAAGCGTTCTGGTTTCCATTTGTAGACCGAGTAGTATTGACCAATCATGTTCGAGCAGGCTTTGATTGAATGCAGGTAAACAGTCTGTGTGGAGAGCAAAAGAGGCGGAATGCATTGGCCGAAATGCAATCTGGGAACCCACTGGCTATCGTCTGGCGATGATTTAGCTTGTTATTGGCTTAAAATTAGCTTGTAAACTGTCTACTTGTGAAACAGTTTCTCAACTCCAACTCCAGTCTTGCATCTCAAGTGGCTAATAGGACTGTAAACAATGAGCGGCGCACAGGAAGAGGAAGTCTTGGCCCGGATATTCGCTGGCTAAACCGGAACCCCAGAAATATACTGTAGTCCCTTTCCCCCAGAGGCTTATCCATCATTAGACCGATAGCCAATGGGCTCTGAGATTGTGGGTTGCTAGGTGGTTCTGAGCCATCACAAACTTATTGGAAATCAGATCTCAAAGCCCGAGAGTCCTGCAATTTCGAGGCTGGTGCAACAGTGTAAATGTTGGTGGCAAAAAGTGTGAGATGTGTTATCCAGGAAAAAAAGTGTATGGAAGAATAAAAATCAGTTTTAACCGTGTGAGAAAATTATCTTTTTTTGTTGTTTCCTCCTCCAGGCATCTTCAGAGATTCTGGGGAGCTTCAGGAGATTTCTGGCAGAACTTGTGGACCAATCTGCACGTGACATTTGAGGGTCATCATACTACTTTGTTCTACTTAGGTAAGAAATAACAACGGGTTAGTTTTGTTTGTGTTCCGTGGAGGTACATGTTGCAACCAGCAGACAGAGCGGTCTTTGTGAGGCCAAATCAAACACATAACTATCTGTTTCCTACATGATAACAGAATGAATGACCTGCTTTGTATCAATACATACTTTGTATTGTTGTGAAACACTTGGACATATAGATGGATCAATATAACTCTCTAACCACTCCTTTCATTTTAGATTCTTCACAGTACAGTACTTTGAAATATGTACTAATGTAGCTTTAAATTGGATTTCACACTTGACTTCATCTCCCCTGAGACACAAACAGGGCTTTGTTCTCAGAATTATGAGGCTGCACAAAAGAGGACCTTATTTGGTGTCAGCCACAGAGGAAAAACCACGTTTGTGTAGCATTGAGAGCAGTTGTTCAGTTAAGCATATCAAGTCATGACCTCTGGGCTCGACTTAGTCACATTTATGGTGCAGCCATCATGTTGTGTCATTAACTGTCCAGCTGTTTTGCACATCGGGATGTCAGATATTATCTGTGTTAGAACATCGTGTGCTCTAACATTACAACTATGCATTACAAGATAGGGCAAATAGTGTTTCCAGTGTAACAGGTGAGGTGTTGTCCTAAAGGGATTATGTAATATGTATTAAGATAAATCAATAAAGTTCATTCATACAGTGCAATAAAAGTCACATCATAAGGTGCAGTCCAGCTTCATATCTGTGATAACGTTAATTACCTTAGATTGCTGAAAAACAAAATCCCTGATCTTAAAGTGTTGTCAAAAATATTGAAGTATCAATACATATTGATATAGAATATTTGAAACGGTTTCAATACTTATTTTCCACAGTATCGTTACACCGCTTTCTGCTCTTTCTTCTCTCCGACAGCGAGTTCACACATCACTATTTATCTTTAAATACAAATTTTAAATTTTATGGCATCAGTGTTGTGTCAATTTTCCACATAGTATTGAAAATGGTATTGAATATTGATATTTTTCAAGGTTTTGGTATCAAATTTAGAAATTCCAGTATCGTGATAACACTATGATCTTATAATCAGCTCAGAAATAAAATGCTGAAGGCCAGGCTTTTCATACAAAAATATCAGCATTTATCATCAAATTTTAACTTTTTTAATTTCTCTGAATTATTCAGGCCCAGGTCAGTGGCTGCCATGTTGTCCCTCTCTGACAGCAGCTTTGTTTTTCTCAACAGGGACGATGTTGGTTCCCACTCTGGCGTTCGGGGTGACGAATGGTCTGCTGCTGTTGGTGGACGCCACTGGTAAACCCTCCTTCATCACTCGCTACCGCATCCAGGTGGACAAGAATAACCCGGTATGTCCCGTGTTGAATCTGTTACAGTATCGACTCCAGTTTCCCTATCAATACTACCACTAGTACCTTTACTATTGTCATTACTACTAGGAATTTGATATTTGATATCACTGAGATACCAACATTGAGATAAGCTTTATCAGTCGTTAAACATTTTTTGTGGATAAATCTTTTTTTTAATGGTAATTTAATAGAGAACAAGCTTTTAGACATTATTGCAAAATACAGCCATAGTCACATCGCTGACATCACAATAATTATCATGATTTATAAAAGTGATATGGAATAAATTGAAAATAAATAAATAAATCTAAATTTTGCCCCAATTGGAAAAAATACATGAATGAATGTGCAATAAATAAATAAAGAATATTATATTTTTCTGTATTTATTGATTTATTTATATGTGTATTTCCTTATTTATTTTCACTTGTATTGATATTGTTATATTTTATTCCTACATTTATTTCCACATTGATTTATTAATTTATACATTTCTTCATTTATGTCTATTGATTCATATATTTATAAATTTATTTCCTGTGTTACTTTTGGGCCCAAATATGTAATATACAGTGTATATACAGTATATGTATATATATATATATATATATATGTATGTGTGTGTGACAGATTATCATGTGATAGATTTTGAAATGAAAACTATTTTATTGAATGAAAATGCTAATATTGTCTTACATGTATATAAATGCACGGCCCTCAGTGTTGCTGATGTGACGTGTCCACCTGTCTGTCTGACCGAAGTCCTCTCACTGTGTTTGATTAACAGATGTTGCTGAACACTGGGGAGATAAAGACTAACATTAATGATAACCAGGGCTGGAAGGTTACTCTCAAAGTGTAATCAGATTATTGATTACCTTTCAAAGATTATAACCAGGGACACAGTGCACAGGAAGCTTGATGGAATAAAAATATTTATCAGTCAATTTCCGGTTGATAGTCCCCATAATTCATGAGTACAGGGTTTACCACCTTAATGGGAGGACATAAAGATATAGAAGCTCTATGGCCCATAACAACCGTCTGAACTTGAGCCCTGTTAGTCATAAACAAAGCCTGGATGTGCTGCTGTGTAGCAACAATACAGCTTTTATCAAGCAATCTATCTATGTATCTTACATTCACTTATTTGAATTGCACGTCACATGGCCATTTTAGCTGACAATTCACTATGACAGCTGCAGTATTATATCCAGTTTCCGCTCTCTGACTCCCTCCTCGTCCTCCAGGTGGATCCAGCTAAGCTTCGCCACGCGTTGAAGACTGTCATGTTCAACCACTTCTTCATCTCGGGGCCCATGGTGGTGGTGGCTTACTACCTGATGACTTTGAGAGGGGACCCCTGTGGCCCTGAGCTGCCCACCTTCCAGTGGGCCCTGATGGAGCTGGCTGCCTTCTCCATCTTGGAGGAACTTATTTTTTACTATTCACACAGGTTTGGATCATTAATTATATTAAATTTACACCTGTGCTTTTCATTATGTGACATGTCAAAATGTCACATAAAGGCCTATACAGAGTCAGTTGTCATTGGAACACTGAAGTTTACACATTACTGCCACCTAGTGGTAAGAGTGAAGGATGAGAATATAAAGAAAACAAAATCCGATATTTTACCAGGGCCAAAAAATAATAAAATAATGAAAGTAATGACCTTTCACCTGGTAGCATAGTTTCTATTTGCCCAATAATTTGGCTTATTAGCAAACATCTGAAAAACCAGTGACCAGTGGTAAAAAGTAACAAAGTACATTTATTCAAGTACTGCACTTAAGTACGATTTTGAGGTACTTTACTTGAGTTTTTCCATTTTCTGCTGCTTTACACTTCTGCTCCACTACATTTCAGAGGGAAATATTGTACTTTTTAAGTACATTTAGTTACTTTGCAGATTCTGATTAATAACACAAAATATAATCAACTAATAAATTATGATGTATTATTTATTATACGTTAAGATAAGACTTGATTTATTCCCAAGCTACCCAGCAGTATATAAACTAATTAAGATTAGCTCCACCTTTACCAGCTGCAAAGTTAAAGTGGTGTAAACCTGAATGCATCAATAATTATAATCATATAATATAACATATTATTCTGAAATGGGACTTTCTGCATAATGAGTACATTTTATTTTTGGTACTTTAAGTATATTTTGTTAATCCTTTTGTATTTTTACTTTTGAATGCATGACTTTTACTTGTAACAGAGTATTTCTACACTGTAGTATTGCTACTTTTATTTTAATAAAATATCTGAGTACTTCTCCCACCACTGCTAGACTTTCAGTCTTGTTAGAGATAACAAGGAGATAACTGGATTTTTATCCCCATCTTCTTTTCTCTCAGGCTGTTCCACCAGCCCAGCCTCTACAAGCGTTTCCACAAACAGCACCATGAGTGGACCGCTCCCATTGGCATCGTCTCCATCTACGCTCATCCTCTGGAGCATATGGTGAATGATCCCCTCCCTGTGTTTCATTTTATTTTCTATGTCTTTCTCAGTCACGCTCTTCACCTTTTTAAGATTCGAGTACAATAGATCTTTCGCTGTCGATGTTTGCTGTATTTTCCCCGGACATTAAAGCCAGTTTGTTCCTCCTCATTGCCGTTAGATCTCCAACATGCTGCCGGTGGCGATCGGGCCGGTGATCCTGGGCTCCCACCTGTCCACCACCTGCACGTGGTACTGCCTGGCTCTGTTCAGCACCACCATCTCCCACTGTGGATACCACCTCCCCTTCCTGCCCTCGCCCGAGTTCCACGACTTCCACCACCTCAGGTGATTCCACTAGTCCACTCTTCCCACAGTACTTTTTAATGGGATTTAATGATTTTTTTCGGGTTGTCCGTACGTCCGGTCCATTCTCGTGAACGTGATATCTCAGGAA
This sequence comes from Adelosebastes latens, assembly GCA_916700685.1. Lineage (NCBI taxonomy): Eukaryota > Metazoa > Chordata > Actinopteri > Perciformes > Sebastidae > Adelosebastes > Adelosebastes latens. Next base: position 17,155 of record CAKAKR010016826.1, read on the forward strand.
CGCCTGGAGGGAAGTTCTTCCAATTCAGCACAAACTTAGATTTGGATTCCAGGATGAACTAATAAGATTTTGGTGATCATTTTCATGAAATTTTTTTAATGACATACTAAAATTAGGACTTTTATAAGACATTTGTTATGACGTAATACACTATGACTACGACTTTTTTTACATTATATTTCTTATGACATACTATACTATGACTTTTTTTTATGACATACTATACTATCTTTTTTGTCCCACTATAATATGATTTGTTTTTACATTTTTATGACATACTTTGACTTTTTCTGATATTTTTATGACATACTATATAGTATGACTTTTTTATATTATTTGACATATTATACTATGACTTTTTATATTTTTTATGACATTTTATTTTTTTTACATACTACACTATGACTGTTTTTTAGGATATTTTTTTTATGACATACTAAACTATGACATTCTTTGTGACATTTTTATGACATACTACACTGACTTTTTTTTTTACGATATTTTAATGACATACTATGCTATGACTTTTTGTAATATTTTTTATGACATACTATACTATGACCTTTTTCTGATATATATTTTTTTTTAAATGTTATCATTTTATCCTTTTCCTTGTGAGTTAGATTCTTGCTCTTAGATAATCGTATCAGTTGTCCTCACACGTCCTATGTGGTTCCAGGTTCAACCAGTGTTTCGGGGTCTTTGGCATGCTGGATCGGCTCCACGGCACCGACACCAAATTTAGGCAGACCAAGCAGTATGAACGCCACACTCTGCTCACCAGTCTCACCCCTCTGAATGAGAGCATCCCCGACACACCCAAGAAGGGTCATTGATGGCCTGTGACCCACCTGACCTCTAACCTCAGGCCTTGCCAAGTTTGGGATCGTGATATCGGGACATAAGCCTCCCAATCATAAATGACTATTAGATTTTAATTATTTTAATCCAGAAAACCTGTTGATCAGTTTCAGACTGTGAAAGTCTGCCGACACTCTGCGGCCACAAACCTCATATTTAATTTTTCCAAGCAGAAATGTTGCACTTTATTAGATATGCAGATCCTTGATAAGGTAGGTGTAATAATTTGGTGGTTGATGAGTGTGAAAACAAATCATTTCACTTTGCTGCACTCTGCCATAACCTCCCTTCTCAGGTGAAGGAGCCATGTTCAGCCCTCGGCCAGGTTACCTTCAGTTAATGTTGTTTTTCTCAGCTTTCCAAATATGAGCGACCAGCTGTCGCTACCCATAAAACCTTGTGTTTTAGGGTTGTTTGCTGACAGCGATTCAATTTCGCTCTTATCATCCTTACCTGGTTAAACTAATGACATATTCTTACTTTTCTTCTTGAATCTTAGCTTTAACGTCAGTAGAGTCTATTATAAACACAAGCACATTAATCTTAAGTCATGTATTAATTCTTATAAACACATTTTGTATTAATGTTTAGTAACAGCACTTCCAGCTCAGCAGTCCTGACTCTTCTTTTGCGATCACTTGATGCTCAGACAGAAGATACATTTGCGCTTTTCAATTCTGCGGTATCAAAACCTTGAATGTAAAATGTCTTTATGTATTACATGAGGCCTCAGTAATTGTTGTATAATAAGACGTGAATGTTGAAAAAGATCTCCTACCGTGATTGATACAATGTCAATATTACTGGACTGTTTAATATTAAAACATTTTAAAGAAGAGATGTGCGTAACTTCTTTTTTTCATAGGTGACAGGACACAAAATAAAAAAAATAAAAAACAAAAACCCACTTGATTGAAACTGGTACATACATGTTGACATGAAGCTAGAGAAAATAGAGATCTGGATTTGGTAGTTTCAAACCTCTTTTTCAAAGTTCATTCACTCACTCAGAAATAATATCTCAGAAACCATTTTCTTTTGTCCGTAATTTTACAAATTAAAAATAACACTAATAGCGAATCACATCAGCCTACAAAGCAGATATTATGAATATTACATTACAACAGCTCATTCAAGTATTTTACATTTTTCCATTTTATATATTTTTTTGTTCCTTTTTTCTTTGTTTTCATGTTCTTTTCCTCATGACAAGCCTAGGATATAGTAATGTAATGAACTATTTTAATGGTTCATATATAGTTATTTCTTATTAATTTGGCTTTATGGAATCTTTCTTTTTTTTTTCAGTCTCCAGACATCATAACCAGGCATATTATTCTTAGCGGCATCACAAAATGGATGTCAAGTAATTTCTTGCTCCTAAATTCAGATAAAACTGAGATGCTCGTCATTGGCCCTGCTCGACATAGACATCAGTTTGAGCAAGTAACAGTATCTTTAGATAACTGTGATATCCCTAAGTTCGACAGTTAAAATCTTGGTGTTACATTCGATTCAACTCTTTGATCAGCACATTCAAGATCGCCTTCTTTTACCTATGTAACATCGCTGAATCAGGTGTTCTTTATCCATGGCTGGCATTAGAATGCGTCCCCGTATGATTTGTTTTGACATACTATATTATGACTTTTTTGACGTACTATACTATGACTCTTTTTTACTTTTTTTTGGACATACTATACTATGACTTTTTTTCGACTTACTATACTATAACTTTTTTTCGACATAATATACTATGACTTTTATTTTTAATTTTTTTTTACATAATATACTATGAATCTTTTTGACTTTTTTCGACTTACTATACTATAACTTTTTTTTGACACACTATACTATGACTTTTTTAACTTTTTTTTCTCGATATACCATATTATGACTTGTTTTCGACATACTATACAATGACTTTTTTTGACATACTATGCTATGACTTTTTTTTTAACTTTTTTTCAACATACTATACGATGACTTTTTTTTCGACATACTATTCTATGACTTTTTTTCGACATACTATACTATGACTTTTTAAAAAAACAATTTGACATACTATACTATGA
>CAKAKR010016837.1:0-39928 GCA_916700685.1 Adelosebastes latens
TTTGTTAAGTGCGGGCATATCCTGGGTCATTCATTCACAAATGTGGTGAGAAGTACAGGGGCTTATGGGAAATGTAGTTTAAATTTACTGCGTGATTTAATATGAACTCAAAAGTAATTATAAAATATAAAATACTTTGTGTTTAAGTAAATAATGAAAAATAGTAATTAAATAAAATTATATAATACACATATATATTTATTACCTTTATGTTAGGGCAAAGGCTATTGCAGCAGTGGGCACTTGCTTATTTGCATTTAACATTAGGCATTTAATAGGAGTGTGTGTGTGTATTAAATTTAATTAAATAAGGATGAATTAATTTTGCAAAGTATCAAAAAATGAATTTGATCTTATTTATACTTATTTGTAATAATGTGTATATTTTCTTTTCTGTATTTTTTCTATTTCTAAGGTTTTTCACCTATTGACTAATGACTAAATTGACTAATGGATAATAATTCCAAATGAAATGAACCTTCAACTCAACCTACAAAATAAAGGAGAGAAAAAGGAAAAGCTGTTTGTCATTGAGTGGATTCCAGTTAAAAATCTTCGAGTGGATGTTTCAATCTCTTTCAAGTTTGGATACTGCACATATTTAAACAATAACTTGACAAACATAATTTATACTTTTCATATCTAAACGTCATAATAAATCTATAGCTGTTAGGGGCCCTTTAAGTCGGGGGAGCCAGGCAGTTATCTACGTTACCTAACAGTAAAGTCTACTCCTGGTGTTTTTTCCCGTGAACCAGAGTGTATTTCACCAGTGTTTCTAGCCACGACTTGGGTGTCTGACGCAACTGTGTCATGTCAGGTGTATTGCTCGGGACCCAATGAAGCGCAGCGAGTGTGAAGTTGTTGGTATGAGCGGTTCTCAAGAAGGCTGCAAGCAGCAACACAACAGGCCAAGCATTAAGCCCGTTCAGAACCGGCATGTTTTGAACAGGCATTGCACTAGTACTGACAAATTGTAAAATCATTACCAAACTGTTTGACCTACTATACTTGTTGTAGTTTTCCAGTGCACTGAGGGATTATTAGCAATACTTTAGTTTTATCTCCACATTAAGTGATTCAGATACTCTGGCTACAATGTTGGCTTGTTTACAACCGGTCTGATCATCTGACTGCTCGTGTTTCTTTCCCTGTCAGACTTGGTTGTAATGATGCCACCCTGGTCCCACATCTCAGTAATTACTGTGGTGAGTAACTGATAGAACTAATAGTCAAAGCTATCAAAACAATACCCAAGTTGTAATAAACTGGAATTATCCTTTAAAAACGTAACTATAAAATTTAGTGATAAAAACACAGACATCAAACATTATCATTCATGTGTCCTTCTGGTAGATGATGGTCTCTTTTGCCCCATGGTAACACCCAGCATACACTCCAATGAGTGACAATAAGAAGAGCAGAGATACGGCATGAGGAACATCTTAAAAAGTACTTATGGAGTGAGACAGTGATGCAAGTTGGTTTATGTAGTTGGTTTTGTTCTGGTGTAGCCTGGTTCGTCTTTCCCTTTGGTGGGGGTGGATGTTTTTTGTGCACAATGTCTTAGTGTTGAGTTGCAACTACCAATATCTAAAAAGTGTGAAAAAGACAGTTTTGTTCCAAAGATTGGTAAGAATTACATTAGAGCTCAACAGATATTGAATTTTTGAGGCAGACACTAATATCAATATTTGAGAGTTAAAAAATTGGAATAACTGTACTACATATCTGCTGATATTTAAATTTTAACATTAACACTAGGGGTGGGAAAAAAATCACTTTCACTGAATTTCACCTATGTATCGCGTTTTTTTTTTACGACTTCGAATCAATATATTTGCTTCATTTGAGTCAATATGGACGTAAAAGGAAGTGACCGCTTTTATTGTTGTAGTCTGAGTAACGTGACGTCATATCCGTTCCGTATCCGTCAACCAAAACAAACCACAGCGAGCTGAAAAGACAAAGTATAAAACGTCGGAGGGTCTGCGTGGATACGACCTGCACCCTCACATGTTAAATCCAGCGTGGTAAACACTACACATCCAGTAAAGGATGAAAACACTTTGGGTTTCACATCGCGGTAACGTGCGGTCGAGCCGTCCGTCACTCTCATCTCTGTGGTCAAATGGGCCGACGCTACAACTGTAGAGCACCCATATACTGACATTTATGTTAAATGCATTCAAACGGCCCCGATGGAGCTGAACATGGATGTATAAAGAGAACGGAGCTGACGGGAGAGCTAGAGACGGACTTGGAGAAGTTAGAGGAAGTATACACGTGGGACTACGTCCGGTTTTCACAATAAGGTGTTAACAAAGGGAAATGTATATACAAAATACATATATAGAAATAAGATTGATTGGATTATATTCACCAGAAGTATAAAACATTACATGTCCCTTATAAATTAAAAAGAAAATACCACTAATTTGTGAGGGACATTTTTTTTTTTTTAAATGATTTTTGGGTTGCTGGAAAAAATGTAATAAATAATTCCTGACAATGACTGATATATTTGACTTCAGGACATCTCTGACTACATACATGCTGAAAATCAAACATTCTTACCGTATTAATTTAGATATTTTCCAAAGTAAAAGTCCCTAGAAGTGTAAGATTCAACTTTTTCCCATGGTCTAGTGTTAAAAAAGTTAACAAAAATCGTAATATCGAATCGCAATACTTGTAGAATCGCAGTACTTGAAAATCGCAATACATATCGAATTGGCACCCAAGTATCGTGATAGTATCAAATCCGGAGATATAGGTATAGTCCAAGCACTATCCCGTTCAAGAATAAACCCCACAATATCAGCTACATTGAGTTACTAATATTTCATCTTCAGAATATCTAAATGATACACTATATTAATAATTGGCACTTCTTATGTAAGTGAAGTCTTCTAACTGTGGACAACGCTGGCTGCAGAGGCTCATTCAGCACAGTGTATGATGAAGTGTCAGCAAAGAGCAATGGGGCCCACATTCGACTGAGAACACATGAATGATTTTGGTGTCTATGTTTATGTTGCATTTCGACATATAATATGTTCCCATTTTAATATGTCAATCTATGTTCTTCTTTGTTTTCAAATGTTTCCAAAATATGGTGTATTTCAGCAATTAGACAAGTATTCAGCCCAAGTCTGATTAGAGCATTGGTTTGACCATCAGCCTATAATGATGAGACAGCACAGCAACAGAAAAGTGGAGGGAAAGGAGGGATGGAGAGTTTGGGGTGGGGGGGCACTCTGAGGAGGAGGAGGAGGAGGAGGAGGAGGAGGAGTAGGGGAGAAAAATGAGGCTGAACTAAAGTGAAAGATGGTTTGGTTTACCAAAAATGCCCTCTGTCAGTCATGGAAAAGAATAGACAAAGAAAAAAGAGAGAAAAGAAAGAATGAAAAAGTGAATGACTGATAAACGGTCAACCACAGAGCAACAAAGGTATATTTACTTGATAAAAAGATATATACAGTATATCATCTTTCAGAGGAAACAAATGAAAACCAACACACCAGGAAGAGCAACAGCAGTTCATCGTGGCTAGTGGTGACACTGGTTGGGTCAGTCAGTGCTTGCTGCCATAGTGAAAGAACATATCCCATAGTACACTACGGCTCTCCTCCTTGTTTTTTTTCCAGAATCCCTATCAGGGTCAATACCAACACTACCAACAGGACTGTGTGCACGTGTTGAGGGGAAGGCGGGTGGGTGTGTAAGGTGACAATGTATTAACTGCCTGCCAGGTAACTTCAAACTTGTCAAAATGTTACAATATCTTTAGGAACATGTTGCGCTCATTTAATCCCAATTCCAAGACAAGAAAAAGTAGTAAAACCCTCTAATTAAATGAGGAGGTTCTTTCTTGACCTTGGGAACACGTATGGAGTCAAAAGTTCTAAACGCAAAATCCACTTACTGAGCTATTCTAGAAGAAAAACACCACTTTTCAGAGATTTATACCGTCACGTTTTTAGAAATTTGGCATCGACTTGGTTACTAAGTATTGGTTCTCGTGACATCCCTAATACAGAGTCAAAAACACGTGGATGATGACGCAACGGGTACGGAACAATTTTACTAATGTGAAAGCTGAGCGACAGGGGACTGGGGAGGGGAGGCAATCGTACTTTGGCACGATACGAATCAACGAATACGCCCTTAAAAGGCTTTCAGCAGCACGACATGGGAAAGCTTAAAAAACACTTCAACTCTATGCAACCATAGCAACAGCGGTAACTATTTGTTAAAATGTACAAAACTGTACCGCTCTACTATCGTCTGAATTTTCATTTACACACTTGCATATGATTCAACAACAAAAATGAACCCTAGCTGAGACTCGCTGAAAGCCGGCTCGGCATTACCTCATTACCGTGATGGTTCAAATGTGGCTATCAACTTCTGTTCAACTTAAAAATCCAACAATAATACAATTTTAAAAAATCATACTAAAATCCACATCTATTTCAAGACTAATCGTATAAAGCTCCAGCGGGTGTCTTACAATCATGTGCTATGTGGCAGTAAAACACTAACTTTCTACTTTTAACAGGTTGCATTTGTTCATCAACTTATTTCCAGTCAAGAATACATTTTGACAAGTGGTTGTAGTACCTGGTAGTTAATACATTCATACAGGCGGTGTCCCACACTGAGGAGTATCATGCTTTGCTCATCATGATAGAGACAATAATACTGTGACTGCTGGATATTCCCAAACACATCAACCTCCAAACGCCAACATGCGTTAGCTTCTCTCACATCTGCCATTGTCTGACCGAGGTGCAATGACATACTGTTATGTGTATCAAATCAACTGACAAAAAATACAAACATGCTCAATCATTGCCCCTTGTGAACTTTCAAAGTTTGCACGCTACTTTTCTGGTTCATTTTCTTAGTTTGGCCACAAAATGGAAGCCGTGTCCTTCTTTTCTGGTCGTGGACCTGAGTGAACCTACCTTCCGCCACGCCCCATGGGTACTGGCGACCTCTGACCTTCTTGCCGTTCACCTCGATTACCACGTTGCTGCCGACAACCGCCAGTGGCATCTTCTCCTGGTGTGGAGAGATAAACAACTTTTATTTTTTTTTTTACTGCGAACGAACTTAGACTCAAATTTATGGCCCGGTCACGCCGAAAAGTGGCACGGCAAAATGTATCCATGTGTCCTCACGAAATAGTTGGTGCTAGATGCTTGGTAATGTAGGGACTACTTGCAAGGCTAGCTAATTAATTACTGCGGCTAGCAAGTTAACCGCTAACACACTAGCAAGCCAGGAACATGCTAGCACTAGTCGGTCACAATTAGCAATTTGTTGCCAGGGTTGTACATCGTCATTGATGTGGGAAAAAAAGCTCTCAGAGCTAGCAAACTTGTTAACTATAATTTAGCAAGATAGTTCAATTGGTTGTAACGAAAAAATAAATTCCCGCAATTTGTTCAGAAGGCGTATAGTGTTGCATTTTGTGGAGCAGTTTATACTCCTATAGAGCCGGTTTAAAAAACTGGATGGTGCAATGTAGCTTATAAGCTACAATAGCGACTCTCTGTTCCCTAAAAAGGTCAGCTCTGTCAAGACGACTTGCTTGTGGTCAACGGCGCAATTCACCAAAGTTGAATTCAACATGAAAAATGTAGCTGGATTTCAGAATTTCAATTGAAATGAACCGATTACTGACTAAATCGCGCCGTCTTGCTGTTTTAAATGCTGCTGTGACTGGACCTTTAATCCCGCAAATGTCACTGATGGCCGACATCGACATGATGCGGTTGTAGTATCATGCTTGCTCTTGCCAGAGGCAGCGGTTACTGGGGCAGAGCTACATGGACAACGATCACTGGTGAAAGCTCCTTCGATGAGATCGTCTATAAAGCTGATGATCAGTTCCTTAAATCAAGTTTTACATTACTAACAAGACCGGGCGGTGTATTACCTTAATCTTTCGGATTAGTTTGTTGTCCTCGTCGTCCTCCGTGTCTGGGAATTCATATATTTTGATTTTGTGCTCCTGTATCTCTTTCATGATCTGACGAAGGGAGAAAGTAATCAGAATAAAGGAAACAAGTACACACTACATACAATCAAAAAGGATTTTAATTTCTCCTTCAGGTCTTCCATCCTTAATCTTATTTGCTCGTTTTTCTGGGAGTTAGATCGATACCATGTTCATGTGAGGTGATTAGCTTAGCTTAGCTTAGCATAAAGGATGGAAGAAGAATGAAACAGCCTGGCTCTGTAAGGGTGGTATCGATCTTCTCATCTAACTCTCAGAAAGCTAATAAGCGTACTTGCCATAATGTTCACTATTACTTGACATGTTTATGTTGCTTGCAGTAAGTAAATCAGATGCAAATATGATAAAAAATGATTTTATATGTTCCAAAGTGACACGTAGACGCACAAATACCTGTTTTTTAAAAAGCTGGCACTCCTCTGGGGTCAGAGTGTCGGCTTTTGCGATAAGAGGGATGACGTTGACTTTGTCGTGGAGTCTCTTCATGAACTCGATGTCCAGCGGCTTCAGACTGAATGATAGACAGAAAGAAAACTGTAAGAATAACAAAGCGAATGGAGTCCCCAGAGGTCCATTCATTTGCTATACAGCTGAACCACACCTGGCCAGTATACTACACTGTTTTACTATTGTTTACACTTTTTCCATTGATAATTTAATCTTTGCTTATAAATATGAATTACGAGCAGTCTGTTCTTAGGCAAGCGCAGAAAGTATTGTCTGCCCCATCTCACATCCTCCACTCTGGGTATGAGCTATTACCATCTGGCAGACGATACAGAGTCCCTCAATGCAAACTGAACCGTTTTAAGCACTCGTTTGTGCCCACCTCCATCAAAATGTTAAATAATGTTTCTTGAGGCTGTAGGGTTGTGCAATAGCATCGTGGTGTTCTTATCTTTGTCTCTTATTTATGCTGCTTTTATTCAGATCTTGTGCAATATGGGTAATGTGCAATATATGTTGTTGGTGGTTTACATTGTTTGTGTTTCTCTGTTTAAATGTGGATTGCTGTTTTTAATATTGTTATTTATGGATGCTGCTGTGGAGGCAGCTGATGGTGTGCAGCACTTGAGTCCAAGACAAATTTCCCCAAGGGAGACAAAGTGTATCGTATCGTATCGCATCGTATCGCATCGAATGGATTTACAGTATTTGTGTGTTAGCAACAGGTAACTGTTTTGCAGGTCCTGGGTGTACCCCATCTCTCTGCCAGTGAAGGCTGATTAATCTCGGCACTCCTCATCTCTGAACAGGATCCACTCATAGAAAAATTGATGAATGAAAACTTGAAATGGGTTTGTGGTTGATTTCAATGAAACAACGGAATGATACATGGATCAGCAGTAGGGATGCACAGATACCAATACCAGTATCGGGTCCGATACTGTGCTCATGTACTCATACTCGCGAAACGGCTCTGACACAACAGCACCGATATCACTTTACGGCAACTTGACGTTAACCTCTCATCAGCATCTTTCGGGTCCTATTGCACACGATCACGCTCCACCTCCCCGACGATGCGGGCGAGACGAGACTTTCATTATGCCACAGGGTTTTGCTTGCAACCTCTGACTCACGCGTGCGTTAGACTACTTGGTCCGTGTTTCAAGACGGGTCGGGTGGGTTGCCGACATCAGACCCCCGGCGCCTTGTACGTGGGCCGACCCCCCCCCCCCCCCGCGGGCACGACGCGGTTGGGGCGCACTGAGGACAGTACGCCCCGGTCGACAGTCGCACCGGGAGCAGGGGGCCCCGTCCCTCCCCGGCGGGGAGAGAGGGCGCAGCGAGGACTTTGTCCACGGCCTCGGGAAGCACCTTCGCCTCGAGCCTTTTAAACCGACCTAGAGCCGGTTGCGGCGCATCGCCTCGTATGCGAGACTCCCCAGCCTGCCATGTGTCGCTGACACCCTCCAGATGGCTGTTAACGAGGGTCTTTTGGCACAGAGAGATACTCGTATCGGTACTCGGTATCGGCGAGTACCCAAATGTAAGTACTTGTACTTGTACTCGGTCTGAAAGAAAGTGGTATTGGTGCATCCCTAATCAGCATCCATGTCAGGCAGGGTGACACATCCTGTGAATGGGGAATTCATTTATAAAAAATTAATCTAAAGAAAATGCCACAGTGGGCTTCCTCAATGCATGACTTTTCAAAGTAAAAGCAGTTCAGTGGGTCACCAGCAGAGGGCCAACCAAGTCTATGACATGTAGCCCACAGCAAATACACAATGAAGACAGCTGAGACTTTTTTGTCTCATGTGTTCTTCTTCTGTGGTAACAACTGATGGTTTTGTCTTGCTAGGCTGATGAGGGATTGTCTTTGTAATCCTCCCATAGGACCTCTCCATCTCTGTCTCAATGACAAGCGGGACTCATACTCAGTAGTGTGGCCAGAAACAAGAGTGCTCTGGTGGGCGTGAGGTCGGTGGGCCTTGTGCGTGGAAAATGAGTGTGTTCTGCATAATGGGAGAAAATTATGCAACAATATAACTGTACATTGTTGAATACTTGTATCCAGTTTTGCCCGTCTCAAAGCAATCATTTTCATTTATGTACATTCAAGTGAAGCATGCTGTGTCCCGACATAGTTCTGTAAATGTGTGTGTGTCTGTGGGTAGAGGGGATGTTTAGGTTCTCATCCCAGGAATGCAGAAATACAGGACAACAAAACAGCTGTTCAGTGGTTCACTAGTTCACAGAGGGACACAGAGACAGAGTGTATGTATGAACTAGTTGGAAAGAATGGGGTCAGGTTGGTGTACAATCCAGCATTTAGAGGAGTCCTGGAGTGAAAGATAAAACAGGAGTCAGAGTGTCTGTCTTAAAGACTGCAGGGGATACCGACTGTCAAGGCACTCAAAAGGTTACTCCTTTCAGAGTTAAACCATAAATTGTCTCTACACGCTGACAGTGATGTATCAAACTAGCAGCACTCACTGCTGGTTGGACTCGCTTTTGGAACTTTTTCCTTCCTTCTCCTTGTGGTATCTTGATATATAAAATTTCAGAGACAGGCACAGCTTGGAAACATGAGCATGCAGTTTACTTCGAACGCAGGATTTATGAGATTTCAAATTTTACAGCCACGTCAGTGACTTTTGGAAGCAGCAGCATGCAACTAGCAAAATTCCTGTAGAGTGACAGCAAAAGCACAATTACCTGATATATTTACCCAAAGAAGTGAACAATTGCCCTGACATTTACTGTCAGTGCATCAATAGTTAGCTTGAAGAATGTATATCCACAATCCTGGAATACAAGAGTGGGGCATGCCACGGCCATTTATTGTCATTTATAGAGCTGTCAAATACAGAGAAGCGTAGTTCACTAAATTTCAAACTATCGTGCACTTACTAAACTTACATCGCTGTGCAAAGCTGCGCAGAAACCATAAACTGTACATAAGAAGCGGACGTAGTCACCGTGACGTCTGGTTGGTTTGTGGACTAGTCTAGTTTGTCATTTTGGCCGTCGCCATCTTGTTTTTTTGCAACCAGAAGTGACCCGAGAGGGTGGAGCAAAGTAGGGATGTGACGGTGATGACATTTTCCCACCGGTTAATAAACTTGTGACAACATCGGTGTTGCTGATTACACCGGACATTTAACAAGAAAAGATGACGGTCAATATGTGTAGCATGCTAACTTTGATCTTTACCGTCGGATGGCCTCTCCGGTCCAGCTTTCGCTGTTGGGCCGCAGGTTTCCACCCGCTGCTACTCCACCCGCCGCTGCTCCACTGCGCACACCGGCTGTGACCGCTCCGTCTTTCGCACGCCGATTGCCTCATTAATGTTATGGTTCCCTTTATATCGTCGGGTTTAAATCCGAAATATTGCCAAATAAGCGCATATGCTTTTGGCTTCGACACCAAATCTCCCGCCATCGTCTCGTCTGTCAACTCTCTCTCGTCCCGTGTGTGTGAAATAAGACTCCTGCTACTCTGAGCTTAGACTCCGTACGGATCAGACGCATTCACTTTCAGTTTGTACACTACACTACTATTTTTGTACTACACACTATTTATTGATAACACGGTGCTGATGAACTAAATGGGTTTTATTTCTGTAAAAAAAAAGCAAAAAGACGGTGGGGGCAGTGGGTACGTAATGTAATCAAGCCTGACGTTGCCTTACACATAAAATAATGATCCCTGTCGCTTCCACACAGTGAGGCATACAGCTTATTAATTAAACGCTAGTAACGGATCGGTACTCGGCCCAGGTATCAGTATCAGGACTGAAAAAGTCAGATCGGTGCATCTTGGTCAACCGAACCAAACTCTTTGGACTCCGCTCCAGCTCCGCTCTAACAGACTAGCCGTTATGCAACTTGTCGACACGTTACGGAAGAAAAGGCAGAACTCCCTTTGGCGTGGACTTTGGGCTTTGTAACTTTGCAGACCTTTTACATGCACAAAAACTAAACTAAAAAAACCACACTAAAGGAACGGGAAAAAGCACAAAAGCATAATAGGTCCCCTTTAAGTATAACTATATAGAAATAGCCAATCTTTTTGCTGATGGTCTTGTTTGCTAGTGTAGGTCATATAGAGGCATCGGCATTGAATTGAGACTGTTTCATAACCAGTTAAAAGGTCCTCACAGTAACTTTAATAGCAAGCAACACATTCACACCCTTTCTGGCTGAGGCTATTAAAGAATGTAATTTTAGACACCTTGCATATGACTCATCTCCGCAGATTTAGAAACAATCCAGGGATGATTTAAATCTCCGTGGATCAAAGTTAGTCATCGTTAAACCCGAGTGGAAGGATGGATTTTGGGTTCCCACATTTTTACCCAGGCTGGTGCTGCTGCAGCTATACTGACAAACAGGGAATGTTCTAGATGCCAAGTGAACACACACACACACACACACTGCAAGATGAGAGAAGACAGAGTGTGTTTGTCTGTGATGAGAGGCCTGCCTCTGTGAGCTGCTCCGAAGCCTCCACTCTGATTGGGTGATTCAGTGATGGAGAGCAGAACTCTACTGAGCATGAGCAGAACTGGGTTATATAACCTTTGTGGGTCACAAACACTGGCTGGCAGCCTCCTCATCCATGGCACAGACACACAGACACTCACATACTCACACATACCAGTTTGCTTCAGTCTCAGAGCTTGCACAGCTGGCAGAGGATAGGAAGCTAGAAAAGGTAGACTCGGGGTCTCCTAGCCAAAGAGAGGTCATAGAGTCTTGCAGGTTTTCATCTCATTTTAACAACTCATCAATTGATTTCACTGACTGGCACAGCACCGTCATTTGGACCAGTACAGAGGAATGTGGGTTAATAACACCTCTGAATACAAATAGGCATCTCGACCAGAACAAAACCATCCTCCCACTTGCCGACTGCTGCTTCTAAAATGCTGGCCTCAAAATATTTGACTTCACCTGGTTAGAACTTTGATACTGTATGAAGTTATAGCCTACAGAAACTAGCCTTATATTATGTTTTGTGATAGTGTATCGATTCTCAAAAACACTTTTAACTAATAGTTTACTTGCAAGGATTAACTCAGTCAATTCTTTATTTCATTAGCTAAGATATGCGCCCACTCAGAGTAGTGCTATGATGTTGGATGTTACAGGGACTGTTATAAATGCAAATGCTGAACGCACTGTTCTGATTGTATAAAAAAGTAAACATTTTGGCAGCGTGTTCTTCAAACTATGACAGTTTTCCTAAAATTAGATTTTTTTAAAAATCGCAATATATCGTCTTGCTAACAGTATCGCAATATATTGAATCGCAACCCCTGTATCGTGATTCGTATCGTATCGTCAGATTCTTGCCAATACACAGCCCTAATAGAAACTTAAATCTGCTATAATATTTTATTTTTAACAATGGATCAAATGACCATTTTTAATGTGAAAGGGGTCGCTTGTAGTGACAGACCCGCAGAGAAATATCACCGACTCTGTAGTTAACCTCAGCGTTTTAGCGTCTCTCAGATTCTCTGATTTTTCACTGCCCATATAAAACTACTCTCACTGCTTTTATCCGTATAGTTTCCAGCAGCAGCTATTTTCAACAATTAAGCTCTAATAAACCCTCTGTACACTACCAGCACCAAATGGCAGGCAGACAAAGGTAGCAAGTAACTGGTGGACATAGCATTAGGCATTTAGCAGGAGTTGGTGGAGACCAAAAACTGAGCTAAAAGCAGAGTGAATATTTGACCTCCATTCATTAGGTGGCCAGAAACACGACTATAAATGAATGCTAATGTTGCTCTGTTAAATGTGTTTTTTTTTTTTTTTCAGGGACAATGCACATTAATTAACATAACTCATGTGCCAATGTTTGGCAAAAGTTAGCGATAAAAACAACAATAAAACACAACACCTACAATTTGAACAGGAGAAAGCAAAACGTGAAGCAGCTGAACAGGTTAGAGTAAGACAAACATCATGTTAATATGCAAAATCCATTCAAGAGCTAGCATGGCTAAAAAAAAAAAAACCCTCAAACACTTACAATTAACTTGTGAGTTAATACTTGGGATGTCAAAGTTAATGCGCTTGCTCGCAACTTGTGATTTTTAGGCTGTAGCGGGCTCAGTTTTAAAGTTAGAGTGAAGATACTGGTATCATATGAAACCAGAAAACCTCCAGGAATCCATTGGTACCAACCATGTCATACTAGCTTGTAAGGAAGGAGGCTAAATAACGCTCCAAACTAACGCTACATTTTGGCAAGAACATTTTTTAAAAGGGGTCCCTTGACCTCTGACCTTAAGATATAAAGATTTAAGCAAGTCATAGTCAAGTCAGCACACTGGCACACTGACAGCTGCTGTTGCCTGTTGGGCTGCAGTTTGCCATGTTATGATTTGAGCATATTTTTTATGATAAATGCAGTTTGTCCAGGTTAATGCAGGTTTAAAGATCCATTAAATGGACACTTGAACTTCCAAGAAAACTGAGCATCTTCAATGGTGACCTCACGCTGCACTACAGGGTGTACAAGGTCTGAAATTAGCACTCGCCATCCGCCAAATGCGTGTAAATTGTTGGCAGTGGCGGATAAAAACGTCATGCCATCCGTCACTTTGGCAGGCAGGGCAAAAAAACGCTGGGGATGGGAACAGAGATTTGGTTCCTAGTTATCCGATTCCTTGGCATGTCATGCCTCCGTGTCTATCGATTCCTCTTATTGATGCTTTCAGACAGTTACGCATGCACAATGACATAACGCCATACGCACGCTGTCATCATGTTTCAGTTTGTTTGGGACCGGAGCGTTAGCTGACAGCCTCGGTGTCTCGTTTAGAGCATTTTATCTCATTATTGCCTTATTTTGTCTCACCTTACTTCATGTTACATCTACCTCATCTTATTACACCTTCATCTCATGCAGACCTACCCGTGTCCAGAGGGCGCTATGAAGTACAGGCAGCAGTGGACTCTGTTGTCTGGCATGGATCTGCGGTTCACTCTCGACTCTGCATTCAGGAAGTCCTCGCACTTACTGTCAATGTAGTTGATGACTGGCTGCCAGCTGGAAGATGGAGGAAAGAGGGAGGACATTAGATAACAACAAAGAACATATGATCATCTGGTATTTTTGGGAAATGCCAGCACTCCTCACCAGTTGCTGTTATCCACTGCATCTCCAAAACCTGGAGTATCGACAATGGTGAGTGTCAGTTGGACACCTCCTTCCTTTACCAGCACTTTGGATTGCTCCACCTGAAACACACAAAGTTGTTGCAGTGTTCTCATAATCGTTCTGCATTTAAGTGGATTCAACACACCCACACACATTGGCCTGCATGTTTAATGATGTGAGACTATCCTCTTCCACTCAGGGCACTGATGAGACATCATGGCGCTGTAAGTGCACCCACACAGACTGCTGGGAGATTCAGAGATACCAATATCGGCTGCTGTGTGTGTGTGCGTGAGAGAGAGGAAACTCAATTTCTCTCCTTCCTCTAGCTCATATTTGGAGCAGTGATGGTGTTTAGGTACGGGATGGATGATTACAACTTCCTCACTATACAGGCCACTGATTCTATGCAGAACTCCAAACTTTTAAATGGAACTGATCCTGGAACTGACATGAGGTGGCCAAGCTGAACTTCTTAAAGAGCAGCTTTAAATCTGTTGCATTTCTGACCACATTCAGCTGTTATGTAATGTCCTCAATAGCAAGGGCGTAGGTTTCATTCCAACATGTGCCTTTTCTGCAAATATTATCTATATTATACCCATACTATACAGTTTTTATACTGTTATACAGTATTTGATTCTCTATTCAAGTGTTTCCCAACCTGTTTCCTTAAGGGACCCCTTTTTTCTATCATTGAATAAACTGACGACCCCTGCCTACGTGAGATATTTTATGGATTATATCAAAGGTACAACCTTAACCGTACAGAACAACTGATAAATTGTATAATTAACCCAAAATAGTGAACGTAATAACTGCAGGAAGTTTGTGTCAAAATTAGTGATTTGTGTAATTTTCAGCAGATTATTTGAATATTGCATCAGCGATATATATTTTCCTGTTATCTTTAGGAACTTTTAATACAATTCTGTCTACATTATGTGTTTTATTTTTAACAATCATACATACTTAATAGGCTTCTTTCTGCAGGACAAAACTGTTCAGCTCTGCTGCATTTGCGTAAAGGGGAACTCCCCCAATTACACCCATCAAAGTGTGTTTAATACAAATATTATATTTAGCTCCAGAGGGGAGCTGCACAAGATCTGATAAATTGCCTCGAGTGATGTCACTTGAGTCATGTGTTGGTTGGGGCTGAAGTCTACAGGTTTAAAAATGAAAAAAATCGGAGTGTGTGGCGTTTGAAAGAATTGACCTCACCAGCCTGCTCCTCATCTATTCTTGAGACTAGCGTCTTGAGACTACGTTAGCTGATACTAACATAACACACCCGAATCTCTGATGAACAGTTTGCAGTTGAGATGCATTGTGGGGAATGTAGTTGCCAGGTTTTGACAAAAAAGAAGAACGCGTGTAATTCAAAAAGAGAATATTTCTGGTTCTGCTGCATCGTGCAAAAAAATAACTGTCCATCACGACTCCACCAATGTTACTGGAGTGCAATGTTGTATCGGTGGAGTAGTCTGTGACCCGGCAGCCATGTTGAGATCTGTTGAGGAAATACCAAGCACCGCCCACCAGCCGGAGCACAGCCAATAGGAACGCTCTCTCTCTCTGAAATGACCTGTGATTGGTCAAAGTCTCCCGTCACAGGCTAGATTTTTTAAAGCCTGAAAACAGAGCCATGAGGAGGTGCAGAAGTCTAGTTTTCTCTCAGAACACTTGAATTACAATATGCTGAAAGGTTATTATGGAATTTTTGCCCAATGATGCCGAAACCTTGTTGCCTACTGAAGCTTTAATGAGGCACACAGTGCTACAGTAATTCAAGATCCAACATATTGTTGTAAAGAAAATAGCCGTTTGATTGATTTGTGTGTGGCTTTACTGCAAAAACAGCAAAAAGCAGACAAACAAAACCATTCCATCTCACACTTCAGTCACATTGATTCACGTTCAGTCCCACAGATCCATCATTTCCTGCAGCTCGTCCGCCGTTCCCTGACTTCGCCACATACTTTCACAAGGCCATCTAGTTATTTTAGGATCACCCCTTTAACTCAAACTACAGTCCTCTCGCTCTAACACAAACATTCTTCAGCTTCCATAAACCTTCAGAATAATCTGTCTGACTTTACAGCTGAGCATATATATATATATCCCGCACCGCAGTCATTTGACATATCTGAGCTTCATTGTGCATCCAGCGTGTGTGTTCAAATGTGTGTTTGTACTGTAAGTGTTTGTGCATGACATGTCGGCCATCTCAAAACCAAATCTGCTATTTCCACCGTTTCCGCGAAGAAAAACAGATCGGGAGAAAACCTCAAAAATGCCGTCAGTCTCAACACCATCATTTAAAAAGAAATCGGATCTGGGGGAAAAGTGGGTGAGCGACAAAGCATGAGAGATTGTTCTGGAATATAAATACTCTGACCCCGTCTCTCCCCCTCAGCCTCAGACCACAGCACCCGTGGCAAACACACTAACTGCAGGGCTGTACGCTAACTTTTTTTTTGCACATAGCACTGGAGCTACAGGGGCTGAGAGTTTTGTAGCAAACGGCACAAAACTGTAGCACGAGTATAAAAGTATCAAGTACGTCCACTCTATTTTCAGACTATTCAAGTTCCGAAAATACAGTTTAAGAGGTATTTTCCATGACCTTTTAAAGGAATATAGTACAGAAAAAATGCAGACATTGTTTTAAATATAGCCCTACGTATTTATTACCTCCGCCAAGGCCAAGGGCCTTGAAGGAGGTTATGTTTTCACCGGCGTTGGTCTGTCTGTCTGTCTGTTAGCAGGATTACTCCAAAAGTTTGCAATGGATTTGAATGAAATTTTTTGGAGGGCTGGGGTGTGGCACAATGAACAATCCATACGATTTTGGTGGCGATCTGAATCATGATCCGGATTCAGGAATATTGTTAAGGATTCCGATCAGCCAGAACATTAAAACCACAGGTTATAACACATGCACAGTGTAACTGATGACGCGTTGAATGATGTAACTTGGATGAAACAACCCTTTCAACTTTTAAATCCATTCATTTCTAAACATCTCACAATGTAGCTATGGATTTTCAGCTGAATTTTCTCACTCCCCAACCTACACAGAAGCACTTTTGGCGAGCCGAGAGACAAATTGAATAGCTGGCTTCTAGGAGGAGGCAGTTGTGTGTGTGTGTGCTGTGAATGTGTGGGTTATGCGTGTTTGTGTTAATGTGCAAACACGGCAGTGTACAGTGGAAGTGGGAGCCAAATCCTGCTGCAAAGTGATTTGACAAATGTGTTTTAAAGTGTGTGAGAGCAGTTTTCACGATTTATTAAACTAATTATTAATCAACTAAAGAGAGGATGATATTTTCAGCCTTTTAGCAGTGTGTGTGTGTGTCAAATTATGTATGACATCATAGGCGACTATTAATGTTTTTGCCCGTGGGTGCCCACATTTTTTGAATCCCACCAAGGTCATAGCGGTCACAGAATCAATTTTATTGTGCTTGCTTTAATAATTATCAATGAAATATGACACTGCTCTGCTACAAATTCTCCCCCGGAAGAAAATGTTGTACATTTTAAAGTTAAATGCATCTATCTGAGAGCAAAATTCAGAGACTATGGAGCCGTGAGCCACCTTTACACTCGCGCCTTTCCGTGCTGGCCTAGGCCTGGCCATGTGTCCTCAGTGATCCGATCACAAGTGTGAACGCGCTCAAGACGCATTGAGATCGGATCACTCAGACCACATTCAGAGGTGGTCTGGGCCACATATGGCCACATTCTTTTAGCAGTGTGTAGTGAATGTGTCCTGGGCCACATTAAGGACCGACTACTCTACTGACGTCCTGCTGGGATCCTGTCATCACTGTGCTCCTCAGGAGAACAGACTTGTTTGCTTCGCAGCATGGAAACAGCTTCTGTGCTCTGCTGTATTCTGTCGGTACAACTGTATTTTATTAAAATATATCTTATCTGTAGGCTACATATCTACAGACTATCAGAAGTTCATTATTATCATATTGTTGGAGATGTGTCTGTGTTTTTGTTCCGCTGCTTTGCACGGAGCTTACACCCGCCCGCTCTTTTTCATCCCCAGCTCTCTGGAGCTCTGTACTCTGCTGTTTCCTGGCAAAGGCAGTGGGGCCGGCGGCACGGAGGTTCCCGGGGACCGCCGGTACAATAACCTTTTATTTTGATGTTAATAAAATGTATCCGAATCCACGAATATGTAGGATATTACTACTGACATTCCTGTAATATTACGTCACAACGTGTGCTGTATTAGCCGTGTGTTTACTACGTGTTTATTTGCATATAGAGCGGGGAAGTGAGATCGGATCACAAGTGGTCACTGGAGACGCATGTGGAGACGCATTGTAGGAGGAAATGCTCCCGGCGAGGTTCCAGCCAGCACCGGGTTGAGGTCCCACGAGGGGATTCCCCCACACCAAGCCCCTCTGGGTCTAGGTAATTAATGGAAAACACTGGGCTGCACCGCACCAGCACAGTCTTGAGGCTGTTTAGAGCTGTAACAATTTTATTTGGATGGTGATTCATAATAGACATTAATAGTAGTATAAATAGATACATTTTTTAAAAGATGCAATTTTATTTATTTATGTATTCATTGATTGTTTTGATCAGCCTTCCCCCCGTTTGGGTGTCAACCTTTTCGGTGAGAGCACCCACGTGATCATAATGTCTGACATTATGTCAAATTGTGTCATTTTCTGGTTTGCATCATGTGTTATATGTGTATGTGTGTGAGCGTGGGTGGGGTGTTACGTTTCATGGGAACATTCTTGCCCTGTTACTGACCCTATCAGGCCCCAGGGGGAATACGGGGACTCCCCATTCTCTGTTTTTCTTTGTCTCTCCCGAGTCACCTCTTACTAACCCATCACTGCCTCAGTCCTCATATACACACTGCAGCTCTGTCCATCTTCCTCCCGCAACCTGCTTCACTCTTTTTCCCCTCCTGGCTGCATCGCTCCTGTCCATAACTCTTCTCTTTTTTTCCCTTTTAGTAGTTCCACTCACTATCTTGTTTTCTCTCCTCCTTCAACAACAACAACCTTCTCCCTTTTTCCAAACTGCTTCTCCTCCCTCGCTCTCTCCTCTGCTCCCCACTGCTGCTGCTGCTCCAGATGCAGCCTCCCTCCTCCTCCTCCTCAGTTTGACATGACCATAAAAGGACAAAACCGGGCCCTGTGGCCTGGCCGTTTCCCTCTTCGTTCCTCCATCCTTCTTTCTTGCTCTCCTTTTCCACAATACTCCATCCATCTCTCTTCCTCCTCTCCAGAAGACTCCATCTCTTGCTCCGTCTCTTTTCCTCTCTATGTGCCTTAACCTTTTTCCCCTCGCTGGCAGCATGACAACTAGTACCGTGCCAAGTTACCAATGTGGCTTTGTCTGAAAACATTCTTGTACAGTTATACTTTCATCTACAGCGGCCTTGACCTTTGACCTCCCAAAATCTAATCAGTTCATCCTTGAGTCCAAGTGGAGGTTTTTGCCAAGTTTTAATAAATTAAATCAGGGTGTTCCTGAGGTATCACGAGAATGGAACGGATGTGGGGTCACAGTGACCTTTGACCTTTGAAATTCCCACCAGGCGTTCCTAGGATATCATGTTCACGTGAATGGGACAGACGGACAGACTACCTGAAAATGCACAGTAATGCCTCCGGCCACGTTTTGGGTGACATTGGTCAACTTGCCTTTAAAGTAATGAGGTCAGATTTAAGTAACACATTTGCCAACTCTGGTTCTTGATAGCTAGTAAGAGTGGGAGAAAAAATCAATTCACCTATGTTTTTTTTTATGTGGAGGTAGAAGGAAGTTACCGCTTTTATTGTTGTAGTCTGAGTAACGTGACGTCATATCCGTTCCGTATCCTTCAAAGGCAAAACAAACAGCAGCGAGCCATGTGGAGACGCATTCTAATGCCAGGTGTGAACAGACGTACTTAGAGCTGTCCACTTGTGTTCGGATCACTCAGGACGTGAGTTAATGCTAAGTCTGAACAGGGCAAAAGCTCTGATCGGCTCGGTTGTTTTCCAACCAGAGGAAACAGCTGTCAATGAGCACGACTCTAGACTTATTTGAATTGCTCAGGTCATCAGCGCATCATCGACTTCGCTACTCAATCTGCGTGAGCTGTGTTCTTCCTACTTCCCGTTATTACAGCCGTTGCTTGAGAGCTTATTTGGAGGAGGTCTGTGTCTGGTATAACATCTGAACATTTGACCTACTTACAGCCTAAACTTTATTGTGATACGTGAACTAAACTTAAAGCCTCCCCTCCAGTGTATTTTGACTTTTCTATATTTCATATTTATTTGAGTCATTTCCTGACTAACTTGATTAGCCACACTGTTTGCCAATTTTTTTTTTGATAAATAATTAAAATTTATGCTCAAAGTAAAAAAAAAAAAAAGAAGGTTGTTGGTAAAATGTGAATATGAGGTCTGACTATAGTAGAAGCTGCAGGTCAAAGGTCATCCTCCAAGCTGCAGGTCACTCATGATCGTTTGAGTCTGAGCAGCAAACTGATAAATCTGTTTATCTGTCAGTTTGTCTTTCTAGTTAGTTAGCTAGTTAGGTGTAGTTAGCTAGGTGTAGTGAGTAAGCCCAACTTGTTGCATTAGCTAACTGAGGGGTTTCATTTTATTTTTTAGTTTCCTCCACCTTAGTTTAGTGTGTTTATTTTCACCATGGAATTTGTGTGTACGGTGAACGGGTTCAGTCAACGCAGTGAATTACACAAAATCCCTCCAGCAGAATTAACACAACACACTGACTCTTCTTTACCGTCTCCTCCTGCTGGAGATAAATTAACAGAAAGCAGACGATACCGGATGTTTGCGGGCCTCTAACAGGTCCGAATGACGGGGAGAGCACAACTTTCAGCCCAAAAGAAAATCAGAGAAAAGTCCCGTTAGAGAAATAAATGAATCTCAGTGCAGCCCGGTGCGGTGTTGGTGCTGGAGCTGAGGCGAGAGCGGCCGGTGCTGGTGGACGGTGAACCTCCAAAATGTCCCGAAACTGCATTTCAAACGGCGGACCTCTGCAACATGTCTATCCGTCCTCCGGTTCGCTGCGGCTGGCGTGTGGCTCCTCGGTGCAGCAGCAGCCAGACGGCCGCCTCGCCAGGAGGAGATGGTGAAGAAGAGAGTGCGAGTGAGAGAGAGTCGATGTGTTGCGCTAATTCTTGTCTCATTTGTAGTCTGATGAACAGTAAATTCATCTAAACTGGGTTGAAAAACAATGCAATCTGTTTGCCGTGGTAATGAATTATGTCTGACTATTAACCACACCCCCCATTCTCTGTTTGAGAAAGAACGTTAACCAAAAAACAGGAAGTAAAACTGGCTGGAGGGGTGGCTTTTAAAATCAGGTGTGACGCCAAATGAGTCTGTAATGGGCCTTGAAGCTCAGTAACCTCACCTGCACCGTCTTCTTGATGCGCAGGGAGGGCCCGGGGTAGTCCTTGGAGTACAGGTCAGTCAGGAACAGAGAGTTGATGAGTGTCGACTTCCCAAGACCAGATTCACCTGAGGACACACATTTAAAAATGAAAAAAGTTAAATATATAAATAGATAAGGTTATAAATTTAATGCCGTCTCCATTTTATGGCACAGCGATGAAAATCCAGCATTTCAGATTTTATTTGACATGAGCACAGCAAATTGAGAGACAGCCTGCTGGCCACATGTTATGTGCAGAATGCATTCATACGCTCAACTACAAGCAGACACACATGCATTAAAAGTCATACACAAAAGCACACACAGGGCCTGGAGCAGAGAAAATAAAGTAGATTCATTGTCTGTGAGGGAAAAGGTCAGGAGCTCGACTGCCAGCGAGAAAAGCTTCCAGATAGAGGGAATAAAACATTTCCTCTCCACCTCCTGTTTACTCCCTCCCTCACCATCCCCATTCATCCACTCTTCCTTCGTCCCTTTCACTTTCAACGCTTCCTTTACATATAAATCTTCCTATTTCTCTCCTTACTGTGCCAACTTTCCGTTCACTGCTCCCATACTGATGTTCGAGACTCAGCAGTCACACAAACAAAGTTAACATTTACTTGTGAAAGAACACAGCCACTCCAAACGTACACGCTGCATACGCTCTCACATACACAATGCCGTGATTAATGGCCGAGCATATGGCTTGTGTCCCGTGAAAAGGCGTCGGAGGACCGTTTGGTTGGAGGGAAAGACGGCCGCTTGTCCTAGCAAGACCTCTGACTGATTCCCCATATAACGTCACCCTGATTTTAGCCTTTGAATCTGACGCCACTCCGACAATTTGGGACCAAACACCAACCAGGATGGGTACACAGTAGCCGAACAAACATTTACAAGACAAATATTAAGGAGGGAATCCTATTCCACACATGATCTATCAGATTTATCAGATAAAATAAATCCGTGCTTCGGTACCGGTAAACCATTTGTTACACAGAATTGGTGCTAAATTTAAAAAAAATTTTCCACTTGAGAATTGATAAAAATGATCAATAATCCCTCCAAAATACCACATTAAGACACCAAGACCTTGAGGAACACCACAGAAAAAGCCATGCTGTGATTTGGTATCAAACACTTTTGACATTTGTAGATTTCTGCAAGAATTGCATTTTTCTGTGATTGGATAACGAGCACTTCTGTTGTGTAAACCTCTCAGAAACCCCCTTCTTGTCAATCTAGCTAGGGAAGCCATCCATCTTCTGAATGCTCTAGGTCTCTAGTTTGTGACTGTAAAGTTTCATGAGGCTGTGATTATCCTAGAGGTCACCACATGTCATTTTATACAGTGAGGTCAAGTTTCAAAAAATGGTCTCACTACAATGAAATGTCTACTATGGGGACTAACATCATCACACATGAATACAGTTGGGCTCATTGGATCCACAAGAGTCTCAGCTTTACAGTGATGCCCAATTTATGTAATTCAAGACTGTTTAGGGACCCCAGTATGCAGAAATATTCAAACACACCATTTTAGAATAGGAGACAATAACACATTTATACTGCATGCAAAAAACTGCGTGTGATTATCATAAAGTGGGCATGTGTGTAAAGGGGAGACTCGCGGGTACCCATAGAACCCATTTTCATTCACATATCTTGAGGTCAGAGGTCAAGGGACCCCTTTGAAAATGACCATGCTAGTTTTTCCTCACCAAAATTTAGCCCAAATTTGGAGCGTTATTTACCTTGTTCCTGTACACATGGTAGCATGACATGGTTGCTACCGATTGATTCATTAGGTTTTCTAGTTTCATATGATCTGTCTTCACTCTAGCCCTAAAACTGAACCAACTAGAGCCTCTGAAAGACAGTAAAGTCAGTCAGGATCGCAGGTCTCAGAGGGTTAAGCTAGGGATGTCCTGATCAAGTTTTTTTGGGGGTGGTTCATGTTTGTCATTTTAACCAGTGAAGGCGGCGGTCAGTGTCGGCTAACAGTGAGAAGCTGCTTCCTTAATGTTTTGCACGGTGATCTTTGCTTATGAGAAAGAGACAGGACAGGTCACAGATTAGTTACTGCTGGAGCTTAGCAGATTTTGCCAAGGTGGGTGTCAGAACAGAGTCAATCGCTGGTGCTACAGCTTCATTTTTTTTTTTATTCATTCTATGGAGACAAATTTTGATTCTCTCTTCATCCCCTTCAAATCAAAACACCTGCTGGTGGAGAACATCTGCAGGGAGAACCGCTTCATTCATACTTTCCACAGAACATCTGTGTACATATTCCCTCAGCCCCATATGGTTTTGTGAAGCCCCGTTGGATTCCAGTCTTCTTAACCCCTCGGTCTGCCCCCTGTGTGTGTTTGCTCGGTTATGGATGATATTCTGTCCCAGTGTGAGTTATGAACACACTGTGTCTCAGTGTCTCCCACCGCCTCTACAACCAGACGACGGCCGACTCACCCGTTTGATGGACTGTTTGGAGTTAGAGGTCAAGCACACACACACAAACGTATACACAAAGAGCATTTCATGACGAGATGGCACAGATGTATGAAACCCTCCTCCTCCTCCTCAGTGCCGGGTAAATTGCTCCCAGGCCTGCAAAGGAGGGAAGGTTATCTAAACATGAAGGGGAGGGCCTAAGTGAGTGTGTTAGGGTATGTGTGACCCTTCAATATTGAACTGTCTGCTTCTCCTGTTAGTAGGTTGGTGTCACTACTGATGCAAACTCAACAAAACAAACAGCAGGAAATGAAGTGGAAAGTCTAACCTAACAATGAACGCACTCACACAGAGGCTGCAGCTGGATCATCCACTAAACTAAAAGGGCTCAACACTAACTTTTAAAAGTGGATGCCAGGCTGGCAACCAGGCATCAGCTTTTGGTTGCCGAAACAGAAAATATGGTTGTCGGATACCGATACCGGATCGGATATCGGGCCGATACTGACTCAAATAGCTGGATTGGGTATCGGTGACAATAGGGCCGATCTATTCAATTTTCCTTGTTTTTTTAAGCGAGTTCTTTAAGAATCTGTACTAATAAAACGAGGTATCGTACCGTTTTTAACGGCAGGGTATTGCGATACTTTTCTAGTATCGGTACACTGTGCAACAACTACTTTCTACTTGAGTAGCCCGTACTCGCACAGACCTCCATGACAGTGCCAGTCATCGCTGCCGGGAGTCACAGATGGGACCCAGATGCATCGTGAGCTATTTTAACAGAAGTTAAAACAGTACATCTTCTGTGTGCACATCTCACCAGATTACTCAACCTGGATGAACGCAGGGGTCCCAGTGCCACTTCAAGACAGAAAGTCATGGGTCAAAGGTTTCAGTTTCTGGTCCTGGGTCCTGATCAAACACCGGACAGAGCTCACCTTATAACACCCCACTGACCAAATACTGAAAAGTAGATCCTCAGCACATATCATGTTGGCTGTCCTAACTGAACTAAACAGGTTTTTTCACAAACACTGAGATATAGAAACTTGACAAGCTATACCAAAAGTTAACATTTTACCAAATGAAGTGTAGTAAAAAGCTGTGAATGGTTGGTTGTTAATGGCTTAAGTGGAGGATTTGTCTCTAAAATTGACTGACAGAGCAACAACAACAGAGTGACGGATGCTTCAGTCACTGCAGTAGTCTTAAACCCCCCCTGAGGGCAGGTCCGTCCCAATTAGCCTCCCTAGTTCAGCTTTAATTAAATATTGGTTCCACATGACAAGTGGAAGCGCAGTGCCAGCTCTCTGTAAATAGACTAATGACCTGAATGTCTGTGATGGATGGCTGAGCCTTCCAGCTCATCCCTGCTGTTTCTCTTCCTCTCTGTCTCTCTCTCACTGAGACATCCCTCCATCCCTCCACAGCTCGGTCTCTGTGTCACTCAGCCACCAACCACATTCCATTTTGTCCCATTTCTCTTCTCCGTCCCTGCTGTCAGTCTTGTAATTCGACTAGGGATGGAACAGTTCAGGTAAAAAAATCCGACCCGTTCGGTTCGCTAGTCACGGTTTGGGACGTGTGTATTAATAATGTATTGTTAGGTTCATTTGAAATAGGTTATGAGGCCCATTGTGTGCTTTTTTTCATGTAGAGTTAGGCTCCCGTTTATTGTCACATTAGAAATGGGGAACAGCCTCACAGTTTTCAGTCTAAAAGGACAGAAATTCGCAGAAAAAAAAACTTCAAATAAACTTATTGGGGGGGAAAAACTTCTCAGTTGGCACAGATGAATGATGCTGTGACCGCAAGTGAGCAGCATCAATGTAACGTTGCGTTCACTAAAAGTGCTTATTTTTGGCCACTGACAGGCTCAGATTGTTTTTACATTGAGTGTCTGACAACATGACGGAAAGGACCCTACAGAGAAAAATACCAAAGTTACCCTTTAATAGAGGGTAGTCAATGCACGCTTCTTCATACATATATTCCTATGTTTGTTTTTTTGTTCATTTAAGTATTAACTGTGATATACACTTGAATGTATTTTGTCAAAACAGGCTCCTGTGTTCTAGCAGTTTCAATACAGGCTGCCCTGCCCAGATGGTGTAACACATTCAGGCAAAACAAGACTACCAAATCTGTTATTGATTGGCTCGGTGGGAGACTGCATCAGATGTGGGGCACCATGTTTTTTCCTGTTGTCCTTTTTGCCATTTCAGTCAAATTAAACCATGATGTGACAACAGAACTTCCAAGAGCTGTAAGCCAGTATAGATCCACTGCATAGATAATCCTTATTATGAACTTTAGATCTCCCTCGATTTCTTTTTATCATTAAGAAAGGGATTCATACACTGGAGTAATATGCAGTTAAAGGGATACTTTGAAGATTTTCAACCAGCTTTGTTCAATTAGAGGTCGCCAATATAATAACGATAGTTTGGAGCAGAAAAAAAAAGATGGCCAACTGATCTTCTTCACTTCTGCAGCAGCCTAGTCGGCTACTTTTTCATATGACGTTTTTAATAAACCATTTTTTGTCACTCTCGTAAGAGAACATCCTTACTGTACGTGTGATTTGGTGGATTATATCATTGGAATATGTTTGATTTATTTACAATGGGCGATGCGCCGTTCTGACTGGCCAGGATTACTTACTTACTTACATTGTTAAATGGCGCTCTTATAAACCATTTATGTTTGTGCATATTCCCAGGGTAAGGATGATCCTAATGTGTGTGATTTCATTTCATGAATGGATAGTTGCGTGGCTGGATTATTTGGAAGAGAGAACGCAGAATTGGTCAAGTATGTCAAAGAAATAGTTTTCCTCCTTTTTTTCTTTTCCTCCCTGTCTGCCTGTCTTGTATCGTGGACAAAGACCTGATAGTGTTGCGTTATATATTCGAGAGATAACTTTTTTTCCTCCCCCTTGCTTTACCTTGACCTTGTGTATGGAGCCTCCATGCAAAACGGTGATGTACAGAAGTAAACAGGACACGATGCCGTCTCACTGCCGCTACCGTCTTGACAAAGCGCTCCAGGATGCTGTCGCTTCTGTGTTTGTGCATAGTAGTCGTACTGCTGTGATAAGCCATTTCCAATTTGCAGAGTTTACAGAGCACCACATTTTTGGGTCTCTGTCTCTGGGGGGACATCCAGTTTTGGATGACGTAAAAAACAGTGTTTCCCACAGGATTTAGTGAGACTGCGGTGACCCTCTAGGGGGGTCTGGGGGCAATTTTTTTTTAAAGTAAAATGCATCAATCTGGTGCACTTTGGTGCAAAATGAAGAAGCTAGATCTATGAAAACTATTTAAACATAAACACAGTTGTATATGAATGGTGATGACACGGCAAAAAGTCCCACCCACAAAGCATGGTAAACGAGACAGAATCCTCGGCCCCCACCCGTTGAGAAGTGTAAAATTATTTTCGGCTCATTATGAGACTGTGACGGGCCTACCTAGACTGTGGCGCGCAGGCTGGAAATCAGATTACTTTGTTTTCATTTGAATTAGCCTACACAATGGTTGATTATGATTGGATAAAGGTCCATCATGTTACGCCATACAGACATTATCGTCAACGTTCCATGACCTCAATATGTGGCTTAGACGTTACCACTTTATTACCATAACTACTGAAAGTGGGAGGACAAAAAGTCTCGTCCCCCCCTAATCCGGCGCCTATGGCCCCAGCCTTACAAAGACCCTTATGAGAGTGTTCCCACCAAAAGTCTACAGTGTCTAGTCTAAATACTGTGGCACTCACCCCCCATTCTGATGAGGTGCTTTGAGAGACTGGTTCACCAGCACGTCACAAACAACATCTCAACCAGCCTGGACCCTCGCCAGTTTGCACACAGAGCCAACAGATCCACAGGGTCAGGATGCCGTCTCCACTGCCCTCCACACAGCCCTCCCAATCTTGAAAATAACAACACCTACATCAGAATGCCGTTTGTTGATTTCAGCTCAGCATTCACAAAAATCTCTCCCATGAAAGTGATTGGCAAACTGAGCACCACACTCTGCAACTGGATATATATTGGACTTCCTCACAAACTGACCCCAGTCAGTTCAGATAGGCGGTCACACCTCCTCCACTCTACTGCTGAACACATTCTGTTCACGCCGTACGCTCACGACTGCAACCTCCCCGAAGAGAACTCCGACACCACCGTCAACGGTCAGATTACAGACATCGATGAGACTTCATATGGAGAGTAGTGCTCAGAGAACAACCTACTGCTCAACGTCAGCCAAACCACAAAAAAACAGCTGATTGTTGATTTTTTTTTTTTAAAAAGGAGGCGTAGACACACACCCCGGTCTTATTTCAATCGATTTCCGATCCATACACATTTACCGAGCACCAGTATGGTGTGGTGAGGTGCCTGCACAGAGCCCAAAGGATACTTGAAGACAATACCCGTCCCAGTAACAGCCTGTTCACCCTGCTGGCGCCTGGCAAGCAACACAGAAGTATCCGCTGCCTTACCACCAGACTACAGAGCAGCTTCTTTCCTCAGGCTGTAGGACTCCTCAACTCATCCTCTGTACGCAACATGACATTTTTTTTTTTTTTCTTTTCTTGTGTAGCATTACTGGACTACAACTTGCACTTCGTTGTGCAACCCTGTGTTGAAGAATGACAATAAATGAACCTTTTAATTAGTGTCTCCGTAATTTGTTCTTAGGTTTCTCTTGCAAAAGAGATGTTGATATCAATGAAACTTGCTGACAACTAGCTTAATTAGAGCAATACTTTATCATGCTGTTGTGATGAGTTAATAGCAACCAGCGTAAGCAGAAATAAACTTAACGGACAGTGCAACTGATGCACCGGGAATCTGACTGGTTTGCCGATGCTTACTCATTGTTGTGCGCACATTAATGTACATTGAAAACCATGCATATTAAGTATGTACATGTTGAAAGAGCTATAGCAAGATGGACGGTGAGAGAAAGATAAACATACAAATAGAAATGGTCAGAGTGGGTTTCCCATGAGATTCCTGACATTCCTCCCGCTCTTTCTCCCATTCTGTCTCTCCCTCTCAGCCAAGAGGCTGCAGCTGGCCCCTTCACATCCTGACAGGCCTACTAACTTGCACCAAACAAACATATATATATATACACACACACATACATACATGCATACACATCTAACAGGCACGTGTGAGGCCTGAACCAGAAAGTGTGAAATGAGACATCTGGGGAGCACACAGGCATAAAGGAGAGAACAGCAGAGTCACAGACAGATGGTGGATGTGAGAAAAGTTGTGTTTACTGAACACCAGATGGTTGGAAAAGATAATTCCCCATTGTTGAGGCTGAATGGGACTGGCTGAAACAGAGGGCAAAGGTCAGTGTTTTAGCAAAGATAAGGATCTGCAAGTCCAGCAGTGTGTCTATGGAAGAGTCAGAATTAGGGATGCTAATTTTGAAAAAAGTTCTAAACCAATAACTAACCCTCGCTAACCGATTATTAACCGACAAGATTTGTGCCTCGCATGCAGCGGTGCGCCAGCTGCAGTGTGTGAGCACAACAGACAATGGAGTCCCCAGTTCACCTGTCCGGGAGAGTTAGCAGCCACGATGCTGCGTTCACTGTCTCCAGTTCACCGTCAGGAGAGTTACTGTAGCAGCCACGATGCTGCGTTCACTGTCTCCAGTTCACCGTCAGGAGAGTAGCAGCCACAGTGCTGTGTTCACTGTCTCCAGTTCACCGTCAGGGTTACTGTAGCATCCACGATGCTGCGTTCACTGTCTCCAGTTCACTGTCAGGAGAGTTACTGTTGCAGCCACGATGCTGCGTTCACTGTCTCCAGTTCACTGTCAGGAGAGTTACTGTTGCAGCCACGACGCTGCGTTCACTATCTTCAGTTCACCGTCAGGAGAGTGGCAGCCACAGTGCTGTGTTCACTGTCTCCAGTTCACCGTCAGGGTTACTGTAGCATCCACGATGCTGCGTTCACTGTCTCCAGTTCACCGTCAGGAGAGTTACTGTAGCAGCCACGATGCTGCGTTCACTGTCTCCAGTTCACCGTCAGGAGAGTGGCAGCCACGATGCTGCGTTCACTGTCTCCAGTTCACCGTCAGGAGAGTTACTGTAGCAGCCACGGTGCTGCGTTCACTGTCTCCAGTTCACCGTCAGGAGAGTTACTGTAGCAGCCACGATGCTGCGTGTAGTGTCGCAGACAGGCAGTCACTCTCCCAGTAAAAGTCTCCACCGCACATTTAGTTTAGCTTAGCAGGTTGTCAGCTGTGTGTCTGCCCGGCGTAACTTTAGCGAGTGACCGACAAACAGTGTGTGTGTTTGTGCTACGTTAGCAGCTGTAGCTTTGCTGGTGGCTTCGTGCTCGTTGGCGCCACACACATACGGTCTGTCAGCACGGCGTAACTTTAGCGAGTGTCCGACAGACCGTGTGTGTGTGTGTGTGGCGGAGGTGAGTGTGGGGTTGTCGGTGGCGTTCTAGCTGTGAACGTAGGTGTAGCAGTGTGTGTACAGTTTATTTGTCGGTGAATTAATGCTACAACCTCCTCCGCTCCGCTTAAGAGACCGAAGCCAACTTCCTGTATCCTGCAACTCCGGCTCAGACTCTCTTAAGGTGGGCTGTTAAGGTGGACCAGCTTTTCTCCTTAAAGTGACGAGCCACTCCTCTGAGTTTTGCTCAGCTTTTTATTTAATTATTAATATTTCTTTTAACCTTTTAACCGATAGCGTTAATCGGTTAACTTATGTCATCACTGATATTTTAACCGTTATTCGGTTAATTATTAACATCCCTAGTCAGAATCCAACGTAAACTGTGTCAGCACTCCGTCTGACAGCAGTGGCCCACATGGGCTAGTTACAGGAGTCTTGGAGGGACTCAACCCATTTTCCTTAATATTTTTTTTTTTTTTTTTTAAATTGGAGAGTGAGTGTTTCACTGCGATCCACCGAGCCTGAGACTAAATCTGACAGAATCGGCACGTGCTGGGTCACAGTAGACATGTGCATCTCAAAATAGAGACAGAGAGAACTGGAGCAGAGCAGAGCAGAGAGAAAAATTAGAAAGGAGAGGGAAAGACTTGCCTGCAGTGGTTTGACTGAGCATGCATGAACATGCACATGTGCATGACCCTATCTACACACACTCACACACAGTGACAGAGTAGCCTGTGTAGAGTGTTGTGCCCGGAGGCAACGAGGAGTCTTTGTGAAGCAGGTTTATAAACAGGCTGCTGTCCAGCCGTAATGACGAGGCCTGTGCTGCTGCAACGTGGACGGCTTAATGCATCCTAAACTGACCACAGATTGACACAGAGAAATACTCAACTAGAGACTTGAAGGGGTTTTTGAATTAGCACTTTTAGGCCGCGAGTCAAACAATTCTACGCTGATTTTCGTTTGCAGTTTTAGCATTTAGTTGTGCTGAGCCTTGCCCGAGACGGACAATCTCTGGAGTCGGGCCGAAGTGCGCCTACAAGCGGGTTATGGTGATGTCTCGCCAGCCGCAGCCAACCTGTGACGACCTCCCTTCTCCCCCTAAAACAAGCATGTGCTGCGAGTCAAGACTCAACCTACGTCTGTGCAAGAGACGAGACAGAAAGACGTTTCTTTAATGACTCTTGCTTTTGTAGCTTCTAACCAAATCTCGGTGGTTAAAAGTTTAGTTTCTCTCGGGTCCGTTTCTACTTTCAGACATCTGCTTTATTTTACTCTCACTCTCGGCTGTATAGGAGTCGTGTTAAGTTGCGGCTGATGAAAACCCAACATTTCCACATTTTTTACTGCTTCATAATAAAGGCTATTAAATAACAGAATAACGTGGGGCTTTTATTGTGAAGAATTTATTATTGAAATGAAATGTGTTTATTTACCGTTTTACAGCTGCTCCTTTGACCACTGGTCCACAACCATGGTAACACACACACCTTCAGGCAGGTACAGTAGCCCTGTTGTAATGGAGATGCAAATCCCTGCGGTGCTGGGCTGATGCCCAGAGTCAAGCCAAGTCAAATCGAGTCGAGCCAAGCCGGCACGTGTGTGGAAAAAGGCCCTGTTTCCTGCATGCCTATGGCATTTTACACTGCATGAATTAGCCTAGCAGCTAGAGGACTTTAGTTAGTTAGTTAGTTAGTTACTTTTCCTTACTCATAGCTCTTCTACTCTTACTTGGTTTAACATTAAGTCACTGCATCTCTTTCAACATTCAACATTGTTGAATCAGAGCAGCTGATATTGATAGCAACAAGCTAGCTGACTGCTGAGTGCCGTCTCTCTGCGCACAGGAATCGAATCATGGATTTGTAAAATCGTGACACCCCTAGAAGTTACCCTTTAATGTTATCAATTGCACCTGTGTCTTCCCTGCAATGACACGTTGAAATGCTCCTCCGTTCCTGACGAAGAGCCAATTTGGGCTTGAGACGTTGTACTTTTCCAAACGTAATAAATAATAACCTCTGTAAGGGGGGCGGATGACAGTGTTGCGAGTCCTTTGGGAGACACATGTAATAATGGCTGCCATGAAAAATACCTATTACGGTGCAGGGAGAGGATTACTGTTTTACCTCACTGTGGTTCTGTTCATGGCTGCATTATTTTAAGTGTTTCTATCAACTACTCGCTACATTTAAACTTTCAAATAACCTTAGAATTAATAAATAATACTACATGTGAAGGACCCTGATAACCTTTTCAGCTGTCATTAAACCAAAAATATGTTACCATAAGACCTTGAACTCTGAATTGACTTGAACAATGACTTAGTGGGAGGCCAACTCTCAAGAATATTTGACTAATCATTAATAGCTAATCATTAAAGCTACTGATTGCACCACTTTAAAATTGTGCGGACTGCAACCGGACAGTTTCCTGAGATAAAATGTGTGAAAAAGTGAGCAGATTTACACAATCGGTGGCATCTTTTTAGAGACTTTACTCCTATTCTACGAGCAGGTCTTGAGAGCAAGATCTCGAAAACCCTTTCAAGGAACATCTGGTACGACAGTAAACAAAACTTGCTTTGCCAAAATCACACATCTCTGCAGGCACTTGCAAACCACAATCGTTGAACTTTAAACCATCAGATGGCGAGAGTTAACAAGCAGTGCACTGTTCAGCGACAGAGCTAGAAACTGGTGTTGAGAGAACTGAAATGTACCACATGCAAGTGAGTTGTGACTGTGGCTGGTGGTTTTCGAGAGCTTTACCAGCCTCTCGGTCACGCTAACAACCACCAGTTTGTTCTTTTCTTTGTTACAGCTCACTCCGAGTGGTGAAATTCACTCTTCATCCTTGATGATGAAGTGAGAGTTGGGAATGAGAGCGATGAAGTACATTGAAGAAGTGTGTATGCGTGAGTGAATGTGTGTGCTTGGTGTGTATTAACGCATCTGGTTAAGCCAGCAGATTAACTAGACCAAAGCCTTCCTTCACTCACTCCCTTCTGCAAGGTCAGTAGGCAAGGCGGTCAATCCTAAGCCTGTCAGACCGTCTTATCTGGACACACACATTGCACAATGTTATTACACACACACACACACACACAGCTCACAAGCTTAGAGAAGTGCAACAACAGGATAGACAGTATAGGACAGACAGGCAAACAGTCAATCACACACAGACACACACACAGATCAGTGAGGCAGATAAACAGATACTGACTTAGTAGGCAAACTACTACTGGACTGTAATAGAGATTCAAGCTCATTCAGCACTTTACTGGATTCTTCATTTACAGGCCGTGACTACTGTATGAAGGCCCTGTTTTTTTTTTTTTTTTTTACCTTTATTTATTCAGGGGAGATTCACTGAGAGAAATGTTCTGTTTATCTGGAGGCAAAAATGCCCTGATCACAGTTACACAGTTACACAGTTACACACTGCCCAGTACAACCACAGGCTGATCTGATGGTCACTGAGCAGCTCCACCCACATTTATCCTGCCAGTCCGGAGATTGAACCGGCAACAACAAGCTCGCTTCTCTAACCTTTAGGCCACCACTGCCCACTGTTGTGCTTATTGGCCACTCGGAGAGCAAAGACCTCCAAGTACGGTTGCAAAAAGAAGTCAGATTGTATAAAAGTCTATCTAACTATTCGAAACCGCATATTATACTAGTAGTACATACTGATTTGGCCAAAATGTAGCATGTAGCATGCGAACAAAAGCAAAATCTATAGTATGGCAAAAATACCCGGATGTCGTACTGATTTGGAAAAAATCTCCAGTCTACCTCGTCTACTGTATCCCATAATGCAAAGCAACAGCAACAGCAACCAAAAATGTCACTTATTTTTTACATTTTTCGTAGCTATTTCATCACTAAATTCACTTCTGAACATTTTTGAGGCGAGAAATCAACTGTGTAGATTTTGAATATTGACAGTTTTACGATATTAGATGGCGAATCGGACATTTGCTCCAAAGTTTTCAGAGTTTAGAAGCCCCACAAACTGCCGTGACAACTAGCTAGCGCCTGCCGGGGTCGCTACCTCGCCAGCCGGGCGGTCACTCTCACAGACCGCTATGAGCTGGAGCTCTCTCCTCCTCTCATGAGACCGGTCCCGTAGACAGGAGGCTTTTATTTCCCCGTTGACGGATGGTTCGTTTAAATATCACAACACCTTATAAAATCAACGGGAACCTGTGATTATCTGTCTTTTTGGATTTGTTAACGGTTAATAATTAACATCCCTATGATGACGTATGGTATGGTTATCTTTAACCATTTCTTAATTGATTATACAGAGCAATTACAGTATCATGATATGTACCATACTTATATCATGATAGAAGATTTTGGCCACCCCTAATAGTAGCGTGGCTACCCTGTGATAGACAGGTTGCTACCACGGCGTTGTCCAGTTTGGGTGATGTCTATGTTTTCGTCTTAGAACTTTAACCCTTTTACAGTGTGTTTTCAGTTCATGAAAGTTAATTGTAACATTTTTGTCGCCTAAAAATGTCTTATTTAGCGTTCAGTTGTACTTATCCCCACCCTCTCGTGTCACTTCTAGTTAAAAAAACAACAAGATGGCGACGGCCAAAATGCCAAACTCAAAGCTTCAAAACCATAGTCCACAAACCAATGGGTGGCGTCACGGTGACTACGTCCACTTCTTATATACAGTCTATGGGTGACTTCACAAATTAGTGATGTCACAGCAGGTGTTTTGCCTTTTGACTGCTGTTGCAAAATTAGGAAAGACTATAGTCTATAAGGATATTAACATATTAATATGACATTTTTATATTCAGGTACTCAGCGTAAGCCAAAACCTACATTTTAAACATTACATTTGAACACATCATGGTAACGTTATAATTTACCTTCGCTCAATGCTCAGTTTTACTGAATCAAACTTGAACGCATCATAATGAAACTCAATGCAATCTCCATTAACGTTACCTGTTAGCTCCACAGGACTGTGCTACTTACCGGCTGCTAACAGCTAACGTTAACCAGCTTTCCTCCAGCTGATTTCAACGCGGATTTGTTGTTCACCATGTAGCATTATCAGGGAAAAAATAGGATGTGACGCGTCAATAATAAGCTTAATGATGTTCTAATGACATCCCTAATTATGAATCTGACCAGACATTCAATGCCAGGCTGTGGTACTTGGCAGTTTGACACTCAGAGGTAAGGAGACATTTGGCTGGATCCAAAAAAAGATAGACGTTTGATACCCAGCACTACCCAGTCCTACGTTGATCCAAATGTTGTGTTGTGGATAAGCCACTCTGATAAAAACTCAATTCTTGGGGAAACTTAGGGAATGCTCAATGAATCAGCACGATTATCACAAGCCAGTGAAACTTTAAAAGAACAGTTCAGCCCTAATGCAATGTCCTGCCTGCAACTCACAGCTCTGCCTGCAAGGTCAGACTCATAAAAA
This sequence comes from Adelosebastes latens, assembly GCA_916700685.1. Classification (NCBI taxonomy): domain Eukaryota; kingdom Metazoa; phylum Chordata; class Actinopteri; order Perciformes; family Sebastidae; genus Adelosebastes; species Adelosebastes latens. The sequence continues at coordinate 35,465 of CAKAKR010016837.1, forward strand.
GCTTCTGATGTGCTCTCCTCCTGAGTTGCTTTAGGAAAGCATGAGCAGCGGGGCTGTTAAGTACTGGCCTTGTTACACATCAGAAGCAGCATGAAGCAGCCATCACTTCCCCTCTCCTCCCAGCTCCCCTCAGCTTGGATCTGACTCTCAGCTCTGTTCAGCTCTCTACACTGGCGCTGGATCTTGCTAATCTTTCCAGGAGTTTCTATTCAATCTGCCAGCTGGACAAAGGGGCAGGAAGCTGCTTTTTCCCCCTCAGAGAGAGGCGGATTTAGTGGGAAAAGACAGAGAGTTGGATAGAGGGAATGAAGAAAAGAGAGGCTGAAGACAAAAAAAAACCCCACCAGAAGAAGGTTTCTGGTGGGATTCTTTCTTAGGGAGTGACCGACTGAGAGCAGAACAACTAGAGCTGCATCCTGGTGAGCCCAGAGCTCCAAATGGACATGACAAGCACCTATACAAACTCACAGTATCATCGTTCTGACTTCCACACCAAGAATTGGTTTAATATATCAAACCTAAAACGACACCACAACATAGTACATACCACATGAGAACATATCACAAAGGCATCCAGTCCACCACAGCTAGTGGCTGTTTATCATCATCATGTGTTGGCACAGCAGGGTTGCCGCCGCAGTCAAAACACACGGTCTTCTGGCAAAACAGCAGAGACTGGCTCAACTTATGCTGAAAGGTGATGCGACCTCATCCAGCAGTGTGCGACGTTGGCCAATCAAATACATGAAAACGCATATTCCTGGTAGGTTACTGCCTGACGAGAACTGGAGAATTCTACTATTTATCTCAGGGTACAATGATTATCGCCGGCCTTCCTTGTTGCACATCAGCAACCCAAAATCTGTCAAGTGCGACTGAACATTTTCATTGATCGCACCGGTGTGCCTGACATTTTGCAGGTCTGTTTCCGTGTGTGTATGTGTGTATGTGTGAAACCGCGCCCTGTACTCCTCCTCCAGCGACATCACAACCTTAAAACATAACGTAATTCAAAATTAAGAATACTATTGATTTGATTTTTTCATCAAGAAAAATGCCGCGGTGCCCGTTACACCCGTCCCCGGCCCTGTACAACCCAGCCCAGACCCGACATCATCGGCAGAGATAACCGCGAACCCACCTCTGTCCCCGATAATATGCCTAATCCTGATCAGAGTTGTCGTTTTTAAATATGCAACTTTTGATTATTACAATCCACATACTGTATGTACAGTATGTCTATATTTAGCTTGTAGGGCACTCGATTTACCGGTCCATCTACGTTCCAAGCCTCACCTATTGTCATGAGCTTTGGGTAATGACCGAAAGAATGAGATCGCGGATACAAGCGGCAGAAATTAGCTTCCTTCGTAGGGTGTCTGGGTTAAGCCTTAGAGATAGGGGTGAGGAGCTCAGACATCCGGAGGGAGCTCGGAGTAGAGCTGCTGCTCCTTCGCGTCGAAAGGGAGCAGCTGAGGTGGATCGGGCATCTGATCAGGATGCATCCTGGATGTCTCCCTTTGGAGGTTTTCCGGGCACATCCAACTGGTAAGAGGCCCCGGGGTAGACCCAGAACACGCTGGAGAGATTATATATCTGGTCTGGCCTGGGAACGCCTCGGGGTCCCCCAGGAAGAGCTGGAAAACGTTGCTGGGGAGAGGGACGTCTGGAATTCCCTGCTTAGCCCGCTGCCCCCGCGACCCAGCCCCAGATAAGTGGAAGAAAATGGATGGATGGATGGATGGATGGCACTGAATTATAAAATAAATATAATTTATCATCATAAATAGTTTGGTTACATTAACACAGTTACCCACACACAGCTTGCTGCAGTCAAGTACAGCTGGATGCCATTACAATCTGTTAATCTGAAACGTCTCGCCATGAGCTCATATTAGAGCTCATATTTCAGCCAGTCTGACCTTTGTTATCTCTCTCTCTCTCACAATTCATCAGACGAGTTCTACTTTCACGTAGTCGACTGCACTTATTAGTGAGCTCAGTAGTGCGTAGGACAGGGATGCTGTTGCATAACACCATCACAGTTGTACTTTACAACAATCTGCTACAACAGCTCCTCCATGTTACATACAGGACAGGATGAGAGCACTACTTGCTTGACAACGTCAATCAGCCAATGGGTCACTCAAATACTGCCCTTGACAAAGAGGGAGACAAAATAATAATGAAAGAGGTAGCTGAGAAAGAGACTATGTTTATTAATTTTGTAATATAGATTGTACCCAGCGGTGGTGGGAACAGAAAGTGGTTGATATATTTGTATTAAGTCATCAAGCAACCCCTGACTTCTCCTCGCTGCATGCGCTGTTGGAATCTGAATGAGTTACCTGCAGGTCAGACATCAGCCCAGTCATCTCAAACTCCACCATCTGCCTGTTCCAAAACTATAACGGAACAATACTGGGCCTTCGAATAGAGCCGAGCTTTCACACTTTACTATAATGCCAAGTACAGCAGTACTGAGGCGGCCTTCAGTTCATTGCTTCTACACTTTACATTAGAACTGATGGGAAGTTCTTTTTAACAAGATGTTGTTTGGTCTGTTTTGTATTGTTATGTTTTGTTTTTATGTGGACTGCATGGCTTATCATGGCTGCAAACCTAATTTTACCTAATGGGACAGATAAAGCTGTACTGAACTGAACTTGTTGATGTCTTTATTCGTGGTGCGAAAGCTCCAAAAGATCGGCCTTGTTCCGGGAACAAAAGTATGCCGCTTTTTCGCTGTCCAATATTCGCCTGTGTGAAGGTATTCGTAAAATAACAACAGTTCGAAAAAATATATTCGCGTGTGAATTAATCACACAAAAATAAGGCCCCGGTGTGTAATTAAAACTTGCAGAAATCATTTGTTTTCTCAAGTTCAGTTTAATCTATCTGTAGATTGAGTTGTAAGGCCCAGCCACACTTGCTTTTCAAAAAGCAAATTCAAACGCAGGGGCGGACGAAATCTGCACAAGTTAAACTTTGACCAATAGCAAGTCGTCTTAACAGTGCTGATCTTTAACGGAGAGCCGGAGAGTCCAAAATGGAGGAAGCGATCATAGCTTGTTAGCTGTGTTGCACCATCCTCTTTCATGGTAAGCCTCCTCTGTTGGAGTTCAGTAACTCTTTAAAAACAAAACGCCAGGGAGGGGTAATGGGTGCAGAGACTAAAACATTTGAAAAGCTATTGTGACTAATGCCGGGCACACACTACATGAGAATCAAGCCGATTTTGAGCCTGATTTCCCCCTCTCAACAACCGTCAGCAAAGCCCTGATTTTTTTGATGGTTTTAAAGATTATCTTTCCAAATGTTAACGTGGTGTGAGGTATGTTAAGAGTGTTTTTTACATCCACCGATCGGCTCGGAAGTCCATCCTGGTCGCACCGATCTCAAATTGTAAATATTAAATATGTTCAATATTTACGATGGGATATCCAACATCGCTAATTCTTCCTGCTTCCTGCCAAGGCCTATTGAAAGGAGGCTGGGTCACGCATCATATCACCGGGGGTATAACACATGCGCAGTAAAATCTGGCCTGAACTCGCCGAAATTGAACCAATCGCAACGCACGACCGCAGCTTCAGTTACACTGCGCATGTGTTATAACCCATACCCCAAGACCCATATCCGCCCGTGACCCAGCCTCCTTTCCATAGGCCTTGCTTCCTGCTAATTCGTCCGCCATGTTTGTTTACACCGAAGTCACGTTTGATCGTGAGAGATTTTGCGAGATTTCTGTTTGTTTTTTAGTGGGGACTCTTGCTGTTCATGAATGGAATCTGTTAGTGTGTGGTGTGCTGTTTTGGCAAAATCGTTGCTCACCACACACTATAGGAACAAATCTGTTAAATTTAACATGACATGTCGTTATGTGTGGGCTCTCTCACATTTTGAAAATCTGTTAAGATCGTGGGGTGTGGGCCAGCATGAAATAGCACTAGCATCTTTACTGCTGACTAGCATGTTTCCTCAACTACCTCAAAGAAAACCATGAACATTTTAGTCTTGTTTTAGTTGACAAAACACTGAACATTTTACACTTGTTTTAAGTCATCGATGAATTAGCTGACAAAAACTATGTAACTTTGTGTCCTCTGTGTTTCGTCAACAAAAAAATATTTATTAGCAATTTTTGTTAAAAGGACTATTTGTAACTTTCAGAAATGCTTCTTAACAGCGACACCTGTGGCCGTGAAATCAACGAAAGTCAGCGTCGGGCTCGTGCTTGCTCGCTCTAAATATACCTGAACGAGCATCGCTCAAAACAGTGAGGCGACACACATCAGCTAAAAGCACAATATCACTCTATATTTCAGCTGCTTGGCAGTAATGTTAGCTGACCAGACAAAGGTCTCTCCATGAACATGATTTAGATCTGATCCTAGTGTTGGCTTTTCCTGCCTAAGTGCAGGCTGAAGCAGCGGGGCTCTGCAGCGTGTCTCCCTGCTCTCT
>CAKAKR010016859.1:0-37542 GCA_916700685.1 Adelosebastes latens
TGCACTTCAAATCGAAACTCTGCATTAGCATACTCTGTCACATAATGCATTGCAAACTACAACTGAATGTCCTTCTTTTCTGAATAAATGAGAATGGCCTTGGTAAATTATCCCACAGAATGATCTCTGCAATAAGACTGGCAGTATTTTAGTTCAGGTAAAGGTCAAAAGTGTTTCATCTATACATCAGACCGGCAGTACGTCATCCAGAGTAGAACACAACCCCCCTTTTTGGGGGAAAACAATCCTGTGTCTCTCGTTGACGGCAACAGGGTAACCAGAAGAAGTTGAAACATGTCTCCAAACTTCTACTTTAAACAAACCGGTAATAGTAATAACGCTATGCCGAAGAGTTGCTGTATAGTCGATTGCACCAACAATAAATCTAAAAATGCTGATCTCCGATTTGTTGCCCTAAAAAAGATATAAAAGAGGGGCTCCAAGCTATAGACCGGACCAGCATCGTATCATCGCCAAGGCTGCGCTCCGTTTTGGGGGAAGGAAACTCGCGGTCACGGACGAGAAAATGGAAAATGCTGAAAAGCTGTTGTGTAACAGGTTAACAGGCTTTCACACTGAGATTTGAGGCACAAACGATACGTGAATATTCACTGTCAGTGTGGTAAATCGCTAAATGATGCTGGTGACAGTGACTAGCATGGCTGGCTAACGTTGGCTTGAGTGGGAGGCTGCTGCAGTAATACAGTCATACATTAACGTTATAGCAGCATCAGAGTGTTTACTCCAACTAGCCTATAGATCAAACAGTCGGCTATTAACACGGTTTACAGACAACACTTATCCTAACGTGATTCAATCAAATATGTAGTCTGAATAAACAATATCCGGCCACTGGGTTTGACGGGGGAAGAATGGAGGGACACGGCAGCGATCAACCTCAGGTTAAGGTCGAAAAATAATTATTAGACATGTGTATAAACCAAACATTTGTTTAACAAGAGATGAATACATATAAACTTTCAAAATTACAATCAAAACATACGTCAAATTGCATTGAAGTCTATGGCATCTTCGGTTTTCTATCCCCCAAAAGGGCGCGCGGCCTTGTCTTTTTGCAATGTACCCGCATGTGTTGGTCTGATGTATTGAATATCACAAAGCTCATATTTCATCCAGTGTATGTAATGGAAAGTATATCTTCCAAAGTTTAGAAAGACTCCATTCATGTACTCATCTTTTTCAATGCACCGAGCCCACAAAATGAAGTCTAATGCATCAGCATCATAAAAAGATCGCCACCCCAGTGCCTTTAATTCACCTCTCCAGCTTGGGCTTTCCAGTAGATGATCAAAGCGGGTCCAGGCCTGTAAAAAGCTTGACTCTAGGGGCAAAGGGGGTCCATTGACTCCAGCTCCTCTCCGTTGCCTTTGAGGGCCCAACTGGGCTTTCATTTTCTCCTGCTGCCTCGCTGCTATTACCAAGAGTAGCTGCCCTGAAAGACGCCAGATGCCTTTTCATCTTTAAGTGCAAGGGGACATGGTGTGCTTGGAAACGACCAAAAAAAGAATCTGTAAATGCTGTTATTTTCTTCAAGATGATTAGTTAGGTGGGGTACAAAAAAGAAAGAAAGTTTGGGGATCTGCAGAAAAGTGCCCGGCTGAAAGGAGAAGCCTGGTGTCAAGTTGACCCCCACTGTGACAATTACTCCAGCGGGACACAGTGGTGCTTTTATGCTCTGGAGGTAAAAGCACTCTGGAATTTGTTTAGACTCTACCTAAGATGCTCCCAACACATGCGTCATTCACATCACATTGAACCTGTCTGTGCAACAATTACGGTGCCATTTTGTATTTGCACTAAAGCATTTTTTAGCAAGAGCTGGCATCTTGCAGGCTTTTATTATATTCACAGGACTGCAAAAGAGAGTGATATGTGTCCCTGATTTTCCACTTCCATTGACAGATTCTTCAGCATGTTTGAGGATTAATAAAAGTTCTTCTGCTTTCCATAATAAATGAGATATTTAAGCTTTACGTTTTTCAAGATTCCTCATCTTATCTGTCTAACAAAAGCAGCTTGTGAGCACAGCGTTTATTCTTGGAGGAGTGAAAAAACCTGACGTAGTTTTCAGAAATAACAGCACAGTCTTAGGAGGCGTTTTGTTACCTAGCAACTTGCCTGCAAACCTACTTTGACGCAGTGCTAATGGTGAAGTTACTCATTAACTAAATAGAGTTTGCAACATAATCCCAACAGACGCCGCGCAGACGCAACATAAAAAAAAACTTAATCTGCCTCATCCTTTATGGGAACAACTGCGTCGGGCGCAGGAGGGAGGAATTAAAAATCCTCTGTGAAGTGGGGGAGCGTTGATGAAGCCGCGCAGGCAGAAGGTTCACCGGTGTTTGAACACAACAAACAGACACCTAGAATTATACTTCCATGTTCAATTTACAGCCGAGTGTGCGCCAGCGCAGCATTAAACAAGCATCTGTGTGTTTTGGCTCAGGTTGCCGTCAGCTAGGCGGAGAAATCCCTTTTCCTCTCTGAGGCTCAGCACAGAGTCGTCTGAGGGCACCTCACTCGATGTGAAATGAAAAACCATAAACTTCCCTGTTCCTTTGTTGGTTACAACCTCATTAGCTTAATCGATTTTGCTTAATGGTGCTGTAATAGTTTCCAGTCATTAAAGTGTTTGTTGTAGAACTTTAAAGAAGCACACAGTACATTACACTATACATGGAGGAATTGACCATAATGACATTGAGATTAAATTAGTTTTGTCTCCTAATATACTATATCACACCAGAATATTAATGTAAAACTTAAATAGGGACAAAGAAATGTCTGATCTAGATCCTAACTTGCAGAGATGGTTAAGGTTAGGCATTGATCTCGACTGGTTAAGGCTGGGATAGGTCGCTGGGCAGTGAATCTCACGAGAGGTTTTTGCAAGTTTTTGTAAGCAATTTCTGGGTTATCTTGTAGACACAACCCTTCCCAAGGGTCGCACAATAAATCTAAGAAGTCACACGAAGATTAAAAGAAACATTTTTCTATGTGTCTACTCCTATTTATTTTTCTAACTTTTTCTAATCTTTGCTTTTTGCTTGTGAATTCCTAATAATTTACAGAGTTCTTTCTTGGTACTTATTATAAGGAAAATAAAGAAAGTTATGAGGCAGTTAGCCTATTTTAGCAAGTTGTGTTGAGTGTAAATTAAGTTGTTGATCTCCAGAGGAATCTTTTCACTAGTAATTTATCACTGAAATATACATATATGTTGAATTTTATGCTTGTATTCAAATGTCTTTTGCATTTTAAGCTGACCTAACTAAAAGACTCAAGTTTGTGCTAGCTTAGCAATTAATTGCAATCAAATAAATGGAGGTCGAACAATTGCTCACTGTCTATTTCACGTATTAGTGCCAAACTGCACGATTCTTTCCAGGAAACCTCCTAAAAATTCGTAAGAATGTACAGACCCTTAAAATATAGTCTTAATCGATAATTTTACATCTCCAGGAAGAAGAAAAGCTAAGCTTCTAATGAAGCTATCTGAGGAGGAAAGACCACTCTCTGGTTGAACCCGTCACCATGAATAGACATATACAACCTGTACTGTGGGGTCAAAAGTACACAAACCTTTGTTTTAAGTGGTCACAAGCCAAACTGGTTGGGAACCACTGGACAAGAATGAGACGCTGCAGCAACAACCAACAGCCAAAAGCATTAAACCATTCAGCAAAATGTCAAAGTAATTTCCCATCTGCGAGGAAAGAAACAGCAGATGCACCTGAGAGGAGAATGAATTCCATGAAGACAGAGAGAACAACATCCAAATCAGAAAAGCCATGTCTAAGACTGGTAATCATTTTCACTAGTCTGTCTAATCCACCCGAGTTTTGAGCCACGAGCTCTCGTATGCAAAGTCACGAGCTGAACAGGCATCATCAGTGTGATTGAGTTCACCCCTGTGGTCTGTTCAAATATTTCCCTGCCAGATTAAGTTTGCTAAACACACAATTCAGCGCAATTACGTTAGCCTCAGCTGTCATTATATCGCTGAGGAAGAGAGATGGATGTGGGCTGCAGTGACGATGAGAGGCAACTAAATCGCTCCAGAGTCGGCCTATCAATCCATTACTAGTCCAATTCAAAGCAGCCTGCAGGCAGGAGAAGGCCTAACGTCTGCTTTGCTTAAACTTTGGATGCAGTTCAATGGCACAAGGATAAGTACAGAAACCTGAACTTCAAAGTGAATAAGATAATAATCATCTCAAAGTTTTTATTCACATATCTTGAGGTCAGAGGTCAAGGGACCATTCTGAAAATGCCACTTTTTCCTCGCCAAAAAGTAGTGTACATTTGGTGTTATTTAGAGTTCTTCCCAACAAGCTAACATGACATGGTTGGTACCAATCGATTCGTTGGGTTTTGCAGTTTCATATGATACCAGTATCTTCACTTCAGCTTTAAGACTGAGTCCGCTACAACCTACGAAAGATTGAACACAGTTGGATTGTTAAGAAGTTAATAGTTTAGATGATAAAAGATCGATACTTGACGAAAATATTGCGATACTATGATGTATCGATTTTCCCCCACCCTTAGTTAAGCTTGTATTAGGGAAAACATGGAAAGACTTTAGCTCATACTCTAATCTGGGATGTCAAGCATAAGCTTCTTATTTAATTAGGTGAAGAAAAAAATGGGAAACTATCGTATTTAAAACAGAAGCTGTACCTCAAAGAAGAAGAAAAGGAAGAACGTGGAGACCAGATAGTGTTTAGAGCGTTATTTGTGCTCATCTGTTCTGAATGTTCCAGGTCTGTTTGTTCTTCAGGCAGTAAGAGTTGCCTTCTTCTAGTCTTTGAATATTTACCAAGCCATAGCTTAATCCCCCGAGAGGAAAAAAAAAAAGCGCCACCGACACTCCCTGAGGAGTGGAAACAGGGATTAGACCCACAGCCTTTACCTCACACAACCGTTCCCGTCCACTCAAACACCATTACATTTCCCTAAACTCAGGTGTTTTGGCCTCCCTGTGGTGTTACACCAAACAAATGTTCCTTAGTATTGACATTGACTCGGTTTGAAAGTGCCTTGGGCTCAGGCATCGCGGTGAGTCACCAGAAGCTGATCTAAGAGCAGTTTCAGATGCTCGACTGCTCCAGATATTTCACAGTCGAGGAACAGATTAGGACGCAGCAGCTTTGATCCTGTTAATATGATGCCTACCATCTTTTCTGCCACCTTCGGTACATGAGACGATCTGTATCTTCCTGCCAGCATTCAGGAAGAGTGGGTTGGTGGCAGGGCATCTTTTTTTCTTCTTCTCACCAGTTCTCTGGCTCTCATCATCATCAAATAATAATGTTACAATCAGAGTTATGTTTGGTGTTTCTGCAAGCATAGTGGATGTAGTGCAGTCACATCAACAGTTTACTTGGTTGTACTTTTGCATTCGGTTCATTTCAAGCAAATCAGGGTTTGAAAACAAATTGTACAATCACTCACAAGATGCTTGTTAATTGGACAGACTTTTGTCATACCGCTATGTTTGATTTTGGTATTGTCAGTTAGGAAAACATGGGGAAATAACTGATTTATTTTAATGTCGGAGTGTTTTTTGAAAACACAAGGAACTGCTGGGAATCAAATGATGACAAATGTGACCTTACACCCATAAAAAACAGCATTTTGGGGGGTGTATTTTGTATTTGGTTTGGATTATTTTATTTAGACTGAGGCTACGACCCTCCATGGAGTGTTATTTTTCATAATCGCATGGCTAACCAGCCACTGTCCCCTGGCAAAGTCTTGATATTTTTACATTATTTACAGCGCCCTCCGGACGTCACTGCCAACTTCCATCAGAAATGCTCAAATACACTATGATGATTATTAATAACTACTTGATGTTTTTAGGGCTGCCCCTTCTAATTGGTCATTTTGGTCTTAGTCGACTAAGATTTCTTTAGTCGTTTGGTCCTTTTTTTATGCTTTTTTCATTCTGAATGACATATATCCAAGTAACTTATGAGCACATCTCTGGTAAACACAAGATTTAAAGTGGTGCTTTTTGTGCGATTCTTTATGTTTTACAGATCTGTTGATTAAATCAACCAATTGCATAGTAAAAAAAAAATCATATGAGTGTTAGCTGGCTAAGAATTTAGGTCATGGACAGCCCTTTGCCATTTAAAATGCTTTACAAAGTAGACATAGACATATATTGTGAAAACATGATCATTAGTAACTTTCATATAGCTTCAACTGCTGCTTCCTACAGTATAACCGTAACCTGGCATTCTTACTGAAAATAAAAACAATAACTAGAAAGCCTGCAAAGAGTGAATACTTCCACAGTCCTGTAAAATTGCAGAACGTTAGTTTAAAGTTAGAAAAAGCCTAAAAGTGAATGAGTAACTTTCTTCAGGATCCAGATATGCATCAACTCCACACAGTGACAATCCTGGTTGCATGTACCAGGGTCTTTTCATTAAATAAATGCAGTAGTTTATCAGAAAATAGCAAAAACGTTTACAGGGGCCTTATCTCAAAATGTTGAAAAACCTTTGAAAAAATCCCTGGATCCACACCAACAACAAAACACTTGTTCCTTGGCTCATTGCCTGACTTTTCAATAAACTTCATTGAAAATCTCTGCACAAGTTTTTGAGATGTAATGCCAACAAACAAACAAATGTGACCAAAAATATAACGGGAAAGTCTCTCTGCTTTACCAGTGAGGTCCAAATATGATGACAATAAGAATGTCTCAGTGTGAGTTAGTGAGCCATCTTAAGCTTCTATCTAGTTTGGTCCCAGTGAAGTATCCAGCAACAATGAAACTTTCTTTCAGGAGACAAACTCAGACAAAAACATTTTTTCAATTTAACACACACCAGGAGTGTAAAGACTTCTACATTGTTGCCTGGTCATGACCGGAAAATGGACCAATTCAAAAGTTTGAAAGTCTTTTTCCCAAAGAAAGTTATGAACTAGTACAGGTTTCTGCACTTTGGGGGGCCAAATTCTGCTCTCCAATTGGCTTTTTTGGGACATCATATTTCCAAAAACACACTCTTCCCTCAGGATGTCCACATAGCATTTTTTTTTTTCAGACCGCCAGCATCTTTTTTCAATTGTTCCCAATGACGAGAGAGTGTATGCGGCCGCCTCTTTTCTGAGCACTTCGCCTTTTTGTGTGGCCGCTCCAAGCACTTCTTGCTTGAAAATCTCTGAACTTTTCAGAAAAGCGTTTGTGACGTCACTGTAGAAAATGGAGGAGAAGCTTGTTTTGGCCTTGTCTGTCTATCGTGAGCTACATATGTCAGACAGACACTATCATAACAAAGACCGAAAAGCCCATTTGTGGGAGCAGATCGACCTGAAAGTTTCTGGTGAGTGTTGTGCTTTTATCGGCATACGTGTTGTCTCCGATGGATCATCCTCCTGGCTCTGTGGCTGTCAGATTGAACGGCGACAAGCTCAGTCATACAAAGTATGAGGACAAGCATCCTCCGGTTGGTGCTCATGGTGAAAAAACAAATAGATAGTAGTCCAAATAGATCATAAAAAGCAAGGGGGTGATGCTAGTCTATCATACAACAGTGGTTAGAGTGGTGATATGTTGTCAAGATATTGTTGTTATAGAAACACTGGGATGAAGCGCTCCCCAGTACCCTGCCAGCGCTTTTCTAACAGAAAAAAAAACATTATATGGAAGACACGCGCTTAGTGGATGGAATGATGTCTGCTAATGAAATGTGAGCTGTAATTTTGACAGTGGATGATCTCCTTTGGAAGATTATGTGAGGGAGAAATGAGGCGTTGTGACTACTTTGGCACATCGGAGCTATATGATGACATGCTGCTGTAACAACAGGAGCCTGGGTGGACCTGAGTGTGAGATATCTCTCATTAATCTCTTTTTAAGCCTTAAATATAAGAGTCATTCTCTAATTGGGGCAACTATTTTCTTCAAAAATTTAACACTTTACAGATTAAGGGAACACATATTATAAGATCAGATACACATTTTTATGCACACTGTTTCATTTAGCTTGAAAATGTCATGATGTTCCTAAATTGACAGTTTTTGGAAATGTCCATTTTTCAACTGAGCGGGTATTAACCTCAGAATAATTATTTAAAACCATTAAAGTTAGCATTATATATTTGTTAGATATTTAAAAATGTTAAATACCTTAGAAATACCTGTTTTTAAATGGAGTTTCACATTTAAATTATATAAATACGTCAGTTTATTAATGTCCGTAAAAGTTCAGCCAACTATGTTACTAACACAACATCCCCCTGCAACTAAAAATGGTTTGTCCCAAAACCATGTGACCAGTATTACGGGATGTAATTTCTCTCAATGGCGGCAATTTTGAATACATTTTGGTGACTGTACCCTCATTTTAAAAAATATTTTATCTGTAATAACGCATTGTCAAGGAGTATATTACTTGACTGTCAACTATGTTGGGTACATTGTTATGGTTTACAATTCTTTTATGATTTTAATTCAAATATATGTTGAAATTTAAGGTTTACCTGATAAAGATATAAAATATCCCTTTCCTTTCCTTAAAATATCAAAAAAAGTAGTTAATGTTTAAGCTTAAGGTCAATTTCAACTTTAACCACTTTTTTGAGAAAGCACATTACCTTTTTACTTTTTTGTTCATGTGAAATGTACCCCCAATTATAGAATGACCCATACATGTTGGCCTTTGTTACAGTGCATGTGTTATCGTCTTATTTTAGGGTTGACAGTTGAGTTATTTAATTAAAATTTCACATTTGTGATGTTGACATGTAAATAACTTTTAAATGAATTTAGCCTGCTGTTCAGCAAAGCAGCTAATAAACTGATTATCACATTTATTGTTGCACCGTTCCACATTATCAAAGCAAGACTTGCTGCACTGCAAATACAGTAACTATTTGCAATTCATCCAGTTTTATTAGAGAGCAGCTCTTTTTTTTATGTATGCTAACTTCGTGGAACTTAATTAATGAGCTAGACAATCCTCCAGAGACACAAGAAGCATCTTCGACAGCTAAGCTCATACAATATCATTGAGCCACACGTTCTTCTCTCACGGGAGAGAAGCAAACAGGGTCTGTCTTTTGTGTTTGTCATATCTCCTCCAGCCCATGGTGACCGCAATGTGTCTCACACACTTTGGCTCACAAAGGACAGATCGACACCAAGGAGCCAGGGGAATTGGAGCATTGTGGGAAATGGCTTCCCTGTGGCCATTTTGAACACGCCAGACCATCTTACCCCATGTGTTGTCTTCTCTTAAGCTTATCCAGAGGGGACTTCTTTTTTTTCTCTTACTGTGTAAGGATCATAGAGCCGCACTGACGGAGACAAGCCACCCCGTCTGATGGTTACTAAACACTGCGTGGCAGCCTCGAGCACACGCCACAGTCACTGAGGAACTGTTCTGCACACGACGTACCGAGCAAACAGTTGCAATAAGATACATATATGCTGTTTATGACCTATTCTAGTTATGTATGCATTGCTTTATATACTGCTGTATCAATTTAATACTGTATTTTACATGCATTAAAGTAACACTGTACTGCTCCATAGCACACAACCATATTTCAGTGTATTTACAGGGTGTTGATAGGGTCAGAAAATTGGATCCTGGAAGCTTGAAATCCATGAAGGTCGTCTTTAAAAAATAAATTATAGTTTATTACAACTTGGGTTTTTTTTGCGTTTCTCCACTCGTTGGTTCTATTCGTTATGAAAACACTGTATTCACTGAAGTTATCGTCAATCTTGGAACATGGCTGCGTAGTTCAAAATAAATCCAACAGGGCAACAAGCACAAGCCAGCAGTTTTGTCAGATTAGCTTCCACTTTATTTGGAAAACAGTGATTTCACCTACAACATGGCTACTAGTCCGTTATCGTCAGGACAACCGTGAGTGTGCTTAACTACAGCAGGTGTAGTACCTGTTTGAGTTGATGTGATTTTACAGTTAGCCTTTTTCCATCTTAAAACAAATTTGACTTATTTTGAATTTTGCTTAAAACTTTTGCAATGTTGCCTTGTTCCAAGATCTAAATTAATTTAAACTAGGGCTGCCGCCACTTAGTCGATTAGTTGACTAATCGGTTGTTTTGGTCTTAGTCGACTAAGAATTCTTTCGAAGATTAGTCGTTTTTTTATGCTTTTTTCATGCTGAATGATTATTTCTAAGAAACTTACGAGCACATGTCTGGTAAACAAAATATTTAAAGTGGTGCTTTTGTGTGATTCTTTGCGGAGAAACTCAATTTTACAGATCTGTTGATTAAATAAACTAATCGATTAGTTGACAAAATCGTATGAGCATTAGTCAACTAAGAATTTCTTTGGTCTAGGACAGCCCTAAATTAAAACAGAATTATCAGAACCAATGATGAAAGTTGGGAAAATGAAGCCCAAGCTTTAATCGACTGTACTTTTCCCTTTAACATACACAACCTTGCAAAGTTATGCTGTTACTTTAAGTAATGCTTGCATCAAATTTCATCCCATTTGTATTTTAAGTCCATTTTGATTATGTGTAATTCATTTTCTGTTTTCATTATTTAACATATTTAACAAATATCTTTTCTATCATTTCGAAACCTGTAGAAAAAGTTAACTTTACTCTCTAATTTGCAGCACTAGTGTCCTGTGGAAAACAAGGCTGGATGAATAGCTGCCCATACTGCCTCCACATGAAACATAACCATAGCAACCGTGGGTTAATGATTATTAGGCTAATCATTTTCAAAATCGGTTTAGAGTGGGTCTGCTCATCTTACACACTTTACTGCGGCTATGACCATGCAGGATATTCTCTAGCGTATGTTTACATTTTCAGATTTGATTTGTTCATATCTATTTGCCTTATCTATTTAACATCACAAGTTAAAAAGTGATTGTGTCGAGGTTTTGTATTCTGTTGTTATTTTGTGGATTCTAACATGTGAACTACAACAGGTGTTGCTCTGTCAGAAATTCCCAAGTCTGCTAGTGACATGAAATTGCGTCTGCCTGGTGTCACCCCACCATCATTGAAGAGCAGGCTCACATTGATTCCATGAGCAAGGCAGGAAATGAAATAGCAGCACCGTTAGATTAAAACGGGGAACAGGGAGTGCCGTCTGTCCCCTCTGAACAGGAAACATGGCTGAATACTAACCTTGACAGTGGAGAAGGAGGATTTCATTTTGTGCTGGCAATGACAAGCCAAAAGACCGAGTGTGACTGATAGAGGTCCAGTCAGTTCTGGGAAATATTATTTTAGTTGTAGTAATGGTGAGAAATTCTTGTAAAAAAACTGCTTTGACTCAATTTCCCTTTAACTCGATTATTAGCTTTATTTTCCACCTTTATTGTACTTAGTTTGGCTTGTTTTAAATTTTAAATAATTCACTTTGCTACCAAACAAAAATATAATTAGGTTTTGCTGAAGCTTGGAAGTGTTAATTAGACTTATCTATCACCTCTGGTTAGATCCTTGGGCCTTTTCTTCATACAGTATATATAAACTAGAATTGCACTCGGAGAGCGCAGACCTCCGCCAACGCGTGACTTTAAAAACAGATCACAGCCCCCAGCTGGCGGGTACGTGAGGTGGTCAGCTTATTATTAGCACGGTGTGTTTCCGTGTAACGTATAGGCGGATGCCTCTCTCATTCAGCAGCCGTGTTATGTCTGTATAACGATACACTGCGTTGGCTGTCATCCCGTCATCTACCGCTTTTTTCTTTCTCACCGCGGACGGCCAGCAGCTTCCGCACACACATCCACACACGTATCTCTCTGCTCTCAGAAGGAGGAGGGGTCATGCGTCATCAACGCATCATCAGTTACACTGCGCATGTGTTATACCCCGTGGTTTTAATGCTCAGGCTGATCGGAATCCTTAAAAATATTCCTGAATCCGGATCGCCACCAAAATCTAATGGATTGTTCATTCACCCCTCCAAAAAAATGTCATTCAAATCGATCGCAGACTTATGGAGTAATCCTGCAAACGGACAAACAAACAAACCAACGGCGGTGAAAACATAACCTTCTTCCTAGGCCTTCGGCCTTGGCGGAGGTAATAAGATTAAACCTAACTGAGGTTATCATCATCTTTATCAACATCTTTACGACTGATTTGATACCATGTGCATTGGTGTCATTATGGCTTTTATCTCAAGTAACAATGAAGAAACAAGACAAGATGTGACAAGACATGTGATGCTGTACTTAGACCATAGACTGTATATAAGAAGTGGACGTAGTCACAGGTGAGTATTGTGCAATGTCAAACACCACAACACAACACTTTCAGCATTTAAATAAGGGTTGGTGCACTCTGCAGCAGCCACTAATTAGTTTTTAAGGTGAATTTCAAAGTGATTCAGCGTACAAACTTTTCTCTGTTTTCTGCACACTGAAAATGTCGAGAGGTTACAGAGCTGTCAGGGTCAGACTCTATAAAACACTCGCAAATTAGCAGACACTGACAAAAAACTGCTGCCAAAACACTAGCAAATTACTAAATGGAACATTTTAAAATGTCCCAGTAATTATGTTTACTATAAGCGATGGAAAAATAAATCAGGTTTGCAAAACAACAAAATTGTGATTCTGGAAGCACTTAAGGCTTGTCTTTTATTCACATGGATAATTTGGTCAAAGCATTTCTGGTCTTTTATTTTGTTTTTTTATTTTGGACCACAGGGAACCCAGAGGATTAGTGGTACAGTCGACCGTACTTTCTGGGGATTATCAGCGGTTGCTGAACATGAAGCAAGTTTAAAAGGAGCTATAAAGACTCTCGGCAATGACTTCACTCGGGCAAAATGTGGAACCGTGGCACGCTGGGATTTTTAACCCAATCATATGGCATGAAGGATGATTAATATGCCTGCTAATGGGAGGAGGCTGAGACATCTCTGGATGTGAGATCAGGTATGAGGCGTACACAGCAGTGAAGACTGGCAAGTGAAGGTGGGAAGTGCACAGTGCATCAATCACTGGTGACAGCTGGGACAGACGCAGGGAGCTTCATCACTGAGAGAGGAGTGGGTGCTCCACTACGTCAAATCAGAAAGCGCTAATTAGTAATTTCTGCAAATCTATGCCTCTAACCCGGAAGCAAGCAAAACCTCTCCAACTACCCTGAATATGAAGATGGAGGAGAAATATCATGCAATTTAACGGCTCAAGTATTTATTGGTGCTCATCAGACCCCATATATGAAGTCAGAGGGCTTTACTACTGTATATATGTAGCTGAAATCACACATTGTTGACTTTGGATCACTCTGAAGACTTTTCTGAGAAGCAGTTACTGACAAATCTGGTGACTTTCCAACGTACCAGCACTGCTAATGCAGATTTATGGCAACCTGCATTACGGCTACAGTGCTTTGATGCCATCAATTCATCAAAAGCAGGGACTGTAGCAAATATATGCATATGCAAATTGCTACTTGACATTATCGTCTGACCTCTAGCAACTCCTTGAGCCACCAGTAGCTACTTTTCCCCTTTTTTTTTTTAGAGTTGGCAACACAAAAAGAAATTTTGGAATGAAGTCTGGTCAAAAAAGCAGAAAGTGACCATTGATAGTTCGTCTTGAGTATAATGACAAGCTTCTCTGTCTCACAGTACTCAACGTAGCCTGAGGAAAGTCAGTACACAGGTACTCAAGGGTGTTCTGGGAGAACTAACACCAGTGTGAAAATGCTCCCTCTGCAACATTTTTGTTATTTATATGCTTTATGTTCCTTTGTTTACTGAAAAAGCAGTTCTCTCAAAGTCCAGTCCAGTTTACTAAATATAGAATGAACACAAATGTTGGACTATTAGTACATCGTGTATAGAAAAGGCTAATGCCTCTCATCCTCTTGACTGAATGACCACTCCAGTCCTTCTGATCACAGCTGACTTCACTCCATTGAATTAGCACACAGCCTTCTGGGCTACAGGCTCGGGGGCCATGTTGGAGCCTCAGTGGTGAATATTAGATTGCACGCCTCCAGATCTCATTAAAGGAAGCAACAGGACAATGTCTGCATCTCAAATGAGACCAGAGGCCATCAGGCATCCTGACTCCCTGTTGGATTTACTGATTTGATTGATATTCCGGTGTGCGTCGGGGTGTAACAGGAGGGTAAGATGTCCATTTCAGTAAATATAATTAGGCTGCTTTTACAAATTACACAATTGGGGGGAAATTGGAATTTGGGATTGTGTATTATGTCGTAAATGGCCGTCATTATACTGTCCTTTACATACACAGGTCATATGATAGATTCATACTTATACTTACAGTATCTTCAGTTTCTTCCTTTCTTGTCTTCCTTTCCAAATGGTAGTTCACTGAAAAATAAATATCATAGTGTCAGTGTCCATAAGCATAAAGACATTCATTACACCAAGAAATAAGCCAATGAGTAAAGACAACATCATATAACACACGAGCGGTTCAACCGGTATATTCCAGACACAGTGCTTGGCACAATGAAATGAAATATGTCAAATGAGTCCATGAAGACAATAAGTGGGTCAATGTAGGTTTCTTTTTAAACAAAGATGTCCAGTATTAGCCTCAAATTATTAGCTAAAGTTTTAAATAACAACTACCTTTGCCTGGAGGCAGAACTTTACAGTGGTTAAGTAGTAGTCATTAATTAATACAGTTCAGTACAAATACTATTTCCTAATGTCCACTATGAAGTGAAAAGAAGTAGGGTGATACTCCAGAGAGGTGGTGTGACAGCCGATAATACTGTAATTAAACTGCTCACTATGAAATCCATAATTTTTTGTTGGACTGAGAGAAAAACATTTTTCACCCTTTTAAAGGTAGGGTTGGTAGTATGTGATCAGATAAATTGTTTTGTTATATTTGTTGAAATTCTCATTACATCCCAACAGCAATCAATATATCAAATGCTCTGACAAAAAAAAGAAAAATATCCGGTATCTCTGGCTGTCGCAGGA
This sequence comes from Adelosebastes latens, assembly GCA_916700685.1. Lineage (NCBI taxonomy): Eukaryota > Metazoa > Chordata > Actinopteri > Perciformes > Sebastidae > Adelosebastes > Adelosebastes latens. The sequence goes on from CAKAKR010016859.1 coordinate 14,981, forward strand.
CCGTAATAAGCAATCACAATCATTTAATTTGGCCCGAAATTTGGCCGAATAGCTTGACAGCTGTGAGTACTAAAGCCATGTTCGTTGTTTATGCTAATTATGATTTGTTACGTTGATAATGATGATTTTGAGGGAGTGGCTTTGGAGGGAGTCCCGAAGCGACAGACTGAGTGTTGGGGAATTGGTGATTTTCTGGCTAGATTTAGGGATTATTAGAGCTAGTGCTGCTAGCTACTTTCATTGGAAATGAGTTGGCAACACTGGACAGGGTTTTTCAGCTGGATCATTTTTAAAATCTGGTGTACTCTTGCTAGTTTCTCAAGATTACCGACCCTGCCTTTAATTGTGTCTGTATTAAAATAGCAATCACCTTAAGAAACCCTCATGTCTTCATGCTGAAATCTCTTTTTCAAACCACATTGATATTGTTGATGGACGTTATAGCAGGTGACTCAAACCCAATGTAAATTTAGCATGGTAAAGTTGTGATTTGAGTTTGATAAAGCCAATGTTTCTATATACTTTTATCTAAATCGTTTTATCTAGAAACTAGAATTACCGCCTTGCGGTTGTATGCCTCCGCAAACCAGTCAAGTTGCAGTTTACATCCATGTCTGTCCAAAATGTCATCACTTCATCATTTTATCCCATTAAATTGATGTGAATTTGCCATAATAAGCATATCAATTCTTGAGTTATGGCCAAAAATGAAGTTTGTGAGGTCACAGTGACCTTGATCTTTGACCACCAAAATCTAATCAGTTCATCTCTGAGTTCAAGTAGAAATTTGTGACAAATTTTAAGAAATTCCCTCCAGGTGTTCCTGAGATATCGTGTTCACGAGAATGGGAAGGACGGACGGACAACCCAAAAACATAATGCCTCCAGCCATGGCTCTCGCCGGTGTTGAGGCATAAAAGCTGTTGAGTTGTGGCAGTAAGAGAGAGAAATGATCCTTTTCAAGCAGAGGTGATCTCATCAATCAAAAAATATGAACATAATCTCATTCATATTAGACAGATGGGACACTTTTTAAATTACCATTACAATGCTTCTTCTTTCATCATGCGGTATTTCATTTTCTACCACTTAAATGCCTCACAAAACATTCTCCTTATGCCCTACAGTACCTTTTTGAGCACAGTTGGTGTGACATTGGGCAGAAACACTTAAGCTAACAATCAGTTTCAACCACTTAGGTTTTTATTATGAAAAATTGGCTTCAACCCAACCTCAATCCTCTATTTTAAAATGTTATTAAGTCTTACAATAATTGGTGACAGGAATTGGTGGTCTCATTTGCAGGCAGCAGATGGCACACCATGAAGCAGTAATACATAAACAACATGCTGTATGTTGGGCCACTTTAATGGGTTCAAAGCACAGACAAGCCGTATGAATCAGAAGAAAGTCATGACAACTATTTATACCTCTCCCGACACACTCATAAATGACAGCCTAACTACACTTCTTCGCAAGATCTTTGACAGTTCAATCGTGTGATGAAATGAGATGGTTATTCAACAGCTGTCTGTGTTTGTATGACTTCTGGAAACCAGCAATGTAACGTCAAAAAAGGGAAACACTTGACGAAACAGTTGCAATTCCAACACAACCACTTGGTTGAATTAAAGTTTAATTCAATCTTGGAGAAATGTCATGAATCTTAACAGGTCCGACTCCAACATGGCCAAAGCTGCACTGTATATTGGCCTCATAGTGTTTCTTAATTGGCCCTGGCAAGTCTGCTGCTGTTAAAGAGAAATCTGGGAATTATACTGGATGTAAGGACGCCAGGGCCCTTCAGAGAGGTGAGGTGTTACCCTCCAAAATTAGATGTAAGTGGGGTGACCAATATCACACCATGTTAGGGGGTGTAAGATTTGCAAGGCACCAGCAGGACTGAGAACCGTGATGTAATGAAGCAAACTTCAGCAATTAAGTCTAAAAGTTTTCCCAAGTTCCTTTTCATAAAATTTACAAGTCACAATTAAAAGAACGCAATTTTCCTGCCAACATGTGGATGAAACGTCATTCCCCAATATTTACCGATTGCTTTTTCTCTGGATAGAAACATACAGATGGAGAGAGAGAGGAAGCGTTGTCCATTGATTGCTAATAGCAGGCCGGCTCTGGTACTGATTTTCTGCCGTCTTCCAAAAAGATGATGCTGTGAAAGATATAAACAGCCGCTAATTAGAGGCTGATATTTACCAGTAGACAGCAGGAGGGCTTTGAAAGCCAACTCGGTGCTTTTACTGAAAAGGTGTTTCATGAGTGCGCAACAGTCATGTGAGCTTGAAAAACAAAACACCTCACCGTCTGCCCATTGGGATTATATGGTCCAAAAATAGGCTTCAAATGCCCGGGGATACCAGTCAGCATCACTCACAGTCATTGACACCCAATAAGCTAAGTGAAGAGGGCCTAAAGACATTTCTATTTTTACAGTGAAAGGGTCAAGAATAGACCATTTACCCCAAGTGAGAGTCCCACAGCTAAACTTCACTGTATGAGTCCTGAAAATAAGATGTCAATGCACTCAAATCACATGCAGGGAATGCCCTGAAATCAACCAAAGCAGTGTTCATCACATACTGTATAAAAGAAGTACACGTAGTCACCGTGACATCACCCATTGGTTTGTGGACTGTTTTTTTGAAGCCTCGAGTTTGGCATTTTGGCTCTAGCTATCTTGTTTTTTTGCAACCAGAAGTGACACGAGAGGGTGGAGCTAAGTACAACCGAATGCTGAATAAGACTTTTGTAGGCAACTAAAATGTTATAATTTACTTTCATGAACTGAGAACACACTGTGAAAGGGTTAAAGTTGTAAGACGAAAACACAGACAACTCCCAGACCGGACAATGCCGTGGCACCAACCTGTCAATCACAAGGTAGCCATGCCCTAAAGCATCCCCTGCTTTATGGTCTATTTGACTCTAAATGGGACCATCATTTACTAAATGAACATCATGCTGTATTGAAGAAGACTTGAAACTAGTGATTGAGTCCATAAACTCATGTTTACATGTTTAGAAGAAGCAGGCTCATTTTCTCATAGACTTCTATACAATCAGACTTCTTTTTGCAACCAGAGGAGTCGCCCCCTGCTGGCTATTAGAAAGAATGCAAGTTTAAGGCACTTCAGCATTGGCTTCACTTCTCAGACCTGGAGGTAGCCCACTGGTTCATCACTATACTTTGGTCAATTTTAGTTTTTTGTTGACATTTATACATGTCATGCCTAGCAGTGAGAACACCGCAATTAATTCTAAAGCAAAGAACGAAATTTTGTACCATCACAAAAAAATTAAAAAGAGCTCAAGGACAATTAAAACATTATAACATTAAAAAATATCACCAAGTGATATAAAAGATTAAACAGATTCCTGAGAGGTTGTCAAAATGTCTAGGAGGGATATTAAAAAGCCAATCAGCTCTGTTTCTATACTGTAGTGAGTAAAAACAGAGTATAGTTGAAGCTGATGGTGGGTTTTCATCTTTCATTATCCTAATCCTGAGGAGGAAATGCTCCAAAAACTATCATCTGTGTGTTTTATCCTATTTCATAGCTTTCAGAGCTATTGCACCATCACAACGTTGGTAGCCTGTCTTTCATTCTCTGCTCTCATATTCAAAGGAGCCATCTTATGCTGTCCTGCCTTCACAGTAATATCCCCAGCAAACATTCATCCTGGGAGCCTGCTGGAGGTGAGCTCAAACATTATTATCGCCGAGGTTTCATTGCTTGTCTGTGGACCGAAGCCATCAGTCTCATCAGCAGCGGAGTGACCGAGCCGGACCGGAGTGGCATCGTCTCCTCATGATGTGTCCTTACTGAGGTCCTTTCAGGCCTTTTTGTTGTATCAACTGTGACAAACATTGCTGTATGACTTGTATAATTATTTAGTGAGTTGTTTCATTGACATATCACGTTCTGTCAATATTATTTAACTTCATATAACACTTATATACTATAGAATAAATATTATGTTTTTGCAAAACTACAAGTATATAATATCTTATGTATTGTGTTATGTGATAGTGCCTTAAGGCTGTTGAGTATGCATGTGTTAGTCAGTTGAAGTACAATATGGTGATAAATAGTTAGAATTAACTGGACTGATCCAAATTTTGCAAAAAAACAATTCCAAGTAAATCTGCAAAAGAAAAATGTGAATTAATGCATGTCTCCATTCACTACTGTTATGTGAATAATAGGCGCTTCAAGATAAACAGTTGGTGGCGCTAATGCCTCCGATACTGCCTAAAATGATGGATAGGGTATCGGTGAGTACGAGAGTCTATGCACCAATCCGATATCACGTTATTTTCATCAGCTCATTTACGCTACACTGGAACAAAAACAACACGTGTCACTCGCTACCTGATCCGTAGATCCTGCCCGATCGGTACTGCACATGTGCAACTCTCAACAGAGAGAGAGAAAGAAGCGAGATGGCTCACTCGTTAGCTATTTCCATCATCACCAAATCGATGATGGAAGTAGCTAACGAGTGAGCCATCTCGCTTCTTTCTCAACTTTGTTGAGAGTTGCATATGCGCAGTAGTAGATCGGGCAGGTGCTCGCCTAGAGTGTAACGTTAGACAGAGCTAGCAGAATATCTGCAATTTGGCAATATTTTACACTGGAAAATCCCACCAGTAAACTGGTGACATGTTTTTAACGCACTGGAATCGGATCGGTTTTCGGTATCGGAACATCTCTAGTTCTAAGTTACCAAGCCTAGATGGGTAATGAATATATCACACAAAGAAAATATCCTGTATTTTTTATGTATTTTACAAACATTCACTACAACAGCCTGAATAGTACTAATGCATCGTTTGCATATAGTCACCATAATAACCAATGGTCTGACTATATCGCATTCTTCTTAGATTCAAATATCTGCAACTGATAAACAACTGACCGTCCCACTGTCCATTTATCTCGCTCCTCTAGACAACACATCAAATATTCTCCAGTGTACACAACACTACAAAGCTCATATGGAATAAGGAAGTACAGTCTGATGAATAACACAAACACACAATATTAAGCTTGGGCTCATATTGGTGTTTAGATCTCAACATCTATTTAATAAGAAGCTGAAGGGACCGATGTGTAAGGGACAATGGTGGCCCGTCTGTTTAGCGGCAGCGACACAAAGCCAATATCCGGTATGGAGATATTACCCCTGGGAAGGAAGAGCCTTCATCATTCTACAAATCTCATGTCATCCTCTCCTTAGAGTTGAAGGCTGGATGGAGCCTCTTCCATTGTTTCCCTGATGCTGGTTGCTTCCTTCCCACCAGACAGGCAGCCTTGACAACAGTCAGGTCCAAGGCCCACTTGAATTTGGCTAAAAGAATTTGGCAGAAGGATACCAACCAGGCTGTTAGCAAACAGCCAAAAGATGAATACACCTCCGTTCTGCCAAACCTTTGCACAAGGGCACTTGTATTTTTGTGGGATGCAATGAGACAGCCGTATGAGACCGTCTGGTATCCCCCCCCTGTTTCTGAGCTGTTTACATATCATACAGGACTGATGGCATCTGGAGTTTACACCTCTTCTCTCTTCTCCGGAAAAAGTCTATATAACGTTTTGTTTCTGCTGACGTGGCTGTTATGAATAGAGTTACATAAAAACTCTGGTCCTTTTACTCATTTGAGTATTGGGTAATGAGTATTAGTCATCTGAGGAGTGCTAATTGTTAAGTATGGGTTTCTGGCACAACTTTGCCCACTTGCAAGGAGCATGGAGAAAGGAACACAGTCTTAAAGGATAAAATATCTAGAATAGAGGGCAACTTTATTGTAAAATATTGTATATTGATCCTAATGAAGACCACTACCCAGAATAAGTAGCTTTTATAGTTAAAATCCAAAGCTTTTTCCAAACTGTTGTTTTTGTCATGAATACGTTCACAGAACATAAATATTACGCAGTTAAAAAGCAATTTTTTTCCGGAACAAGGCCGATTTTTCTGAGCTTTCGCACCGCCAATAAAAGCATCAACCAATCACGTAGTGCAGAACAGGTTGAATTGTGCCCTATATCTATAACAACTCAGAGGCTCCTAAGTCCGAACCAAGACCGCAAACTTTTTTGCTCCTTTCAACCTTCACAAAGGCAGCGCAGACCAGATCCACTCCTTCCGGTTCTTACCTTTCACAATAAAAGCACTAGACATATAATATTCGTATGCGAGTATTTCGGATGTTTGTGTTGTTTATTTGTCCAACCCCTGGTGTGTAAAGGACTTTAGTCTTGCATATTTCATGCAATATCCAAATGAACCCAAAAACGAAATAAAGGCATCACATTAATGTACAACTGTAGCTTTAAGATTCTAGTCTCATTTTCTTGTCTCACTTTACTGCAACAATATTATGCTGTCTTGATTAATTGGGGGGTTACAATACATGTATATTAGTCAGTGTTCTAATGATATTCAAGTAGCACATTCAGACAAACTTTTTTCAAGCAAACAGTGTACAATCTTAAGTAGTAGAAGAGAAGTAATGTTCCTTTTTGTTCAATTTACGAAAAACATATGTTGTTGCTATTATAATGACAATCTGAAAGCACACACAACAAAAATTAACTGATCTATCCAAAATAAATGTACTCTAGCCTTGAGAAACAACAGAAGGACAGCCTAAAACTTCACAATTATGAACAAGATATGGTCAACGAAGGTCAAGCATGTTTTTTCGCTATTCAACACGCCATCTGGCCAAAGCAGGCAGTTAGGCTTTGATGTTTGTATTCGCACATCCTGGCCAGAACCTCAGAACTGGCATCGAACTAAAACAGATATTTTAAAATCAAATTTAGCAGAATCAGAACTGAGAGACAAGACATCTGAATCCCTGCCAGGCAACATGAAAGTTAATGTAAAACCAGCAGACCCAGGAGGTGTCCTCGTGCTTATAAACAGAAACAAACGGGTAATGACTAACAAGACACGCTCCCCATGAAGCAGTTATACATTTAAGCTTAAAAACTGATATTTTTTTCTCTGCCGCAAGCACAGAAAGATACTTGAGCATCTAAAAAAAAACAGCACTTGAAGAGTCAACATCACTAGACACAGTGTAGAGAAGGTCACTGTTGATGCTGATGATCTGAATAGATGTCCTTTTGAGGATTTTCATGATGAATAATCCTTTTTGTCATAGAACCTTATTAATTTATTTTTGTTTTCTAGGCTTGGGCATCCCTGTGAAGGTTTCTCTGAGGTATTAAGTGTTCCATCTCTTTGGAGCATCAACAGTGAAACCACATAAGAACGGCCCAGCCAGACTCATTTCTACACATCAATTCTGCTCCGCCTCCGTCCTTCGAGGCTGGAAGAATAATTAAATGTTTTGTTTGCTTTGTTTTTTTGTACCAAGGAGAAAGGACGGGTCTCTGCTGTCAGTTACTGTATGATCTGTTGCTCCAGTCTGGCCGGGCCTGTCAGTCAACATTTCCCTCTCTTGACATCAAAACATTTGATAATCACGACGCTACAGATGCTGAAGAGCCGGAGAAAAAAAAAGAGAAACGCTGTGCCTGCTAATTATGCTGCCTGAGATGCCTCTTTGTCATTGGACTAAACTGCATGACATTTAACAATACATTGCATTTTTTTCCCATTTACTTAGATGAATGTGCGAGAGTAACAATCAAAACTGAATGCATACAAATGGAAAATGAATATGTGACAGGAATATACAAAACAGGCGTATCCGGTGTGGCTGTTTAGAAGGAGAATATAAGCTGATGAAACAGACTTGTCACTTTGATTATGGAGATACGTTTCTTTGGGCAACACATGTTTACTTCTCAAACCACTGAAGGCTTGCACTGATCTGGGTGTAGGTGAAACGGAGTCGATAAACAAAAGCTGCGAGTAGCCAACCTTAAATCGAATCTGACTCCCTGAAAACATTTGTATTCTAATACGGAGCGTGTGTTTTCTTGTAGAGGCTCTTTGATTGGTCACAAGGGGCCAGATTTATTTAGCAGGTAGACGTCGTATACTGTAGATGTTTCCCTCTGATGGAGCCAGAAAATAGCGATTACCTTGGAGCCCCATTATAAACATTGCTACATCCCAGCTGAATGGAGGGAATAGGAGCATTCAGCTTTAAATAAATGAAGTAAACCTATTAAGGATTGAGTGAATAAAGTGAAATGTTTTTCTTGTATAAATTAAATATTGCTCTGGTCTGGTTGAGCACTAGAAAAGACTTCAATAACCGTCTGGGTAGAGTAAAATGCCCTTGAAGCTGGCACTCAAATCAGACAGCATAATAACATTCAGATGGTCTCCCTGCATGATGATGACACAGCATTGGCAAGCTCTCCTGTGCTTTGCCCTTGAATGATAAAGCCTCCACCTTTTGCATTTACTCAGTTATTTTGAGTCCAATCGCAGGCTTTTCTCCTCGGAAAGGAAAATAAACGAGTATTATCCTTGCATCCATTGTTGCGTCTGAGACACAGGACTCCCTCTTAATGCGGGAGTTGAAAGGTAAGCAGACTTTGCATAACTTGAAGCCTCACATTGTTTATTAGAAGAGACAACCATGACCATGTGCGGCATACTGCCAGGCTCACTGGTCACCTCCCCGGTCAGGATGACCCACTTTGAGCCCAACATCCATCAAACGCTGTTTAATTTGAAATAGAGCATCTTAAGTCTCAGCCAGTCTGGGTAAGCTGTTTAAGGCAATGCTCTTAGGGTTAAACCTAGACGATCTGTCTTTGTTTCAGTGATACACTACTGTACCTTCTGGGCGGCGAGATAGCGAGAAAAAGCTGGTTGCTGATAAGGTATTTTATAGATTCACAGAATATGAGCCAGTCTCCAAAGTGGATGAGATGCTCTTTGAACTCTCCCTTCCTCTCTGCTTAGGTTTGATCAGGACTCAATCCTCTCATGTAGCACAATCAAACTGAATGACAGCACTCAAGAGTCTGCACTCTGGATAATCATGCAATCAAATTGCATTATTTGGCTTCCGCAGGTGCGAAGCGAATGTGGAGCATTTGCCATTGGGGCTAATTTGAATCGTATTTTGCTCATTCGCCTCGATGGATCTCTACGGAAATTCATTTTTTTCCGTGATGAGAGCGTTTCCTTCATATTTGAATGTTTGGTAATGGGATGTTACAGAGTACGATTTCAGTGATTCTGTGAAGGACTTGAATAAAGGTGCTCCCATCAGCATTTTTGGGGCCGATCACCGATCGCTGGATGCAGAATCCGCCGATCTGATCACCGATACCGATCACAGGGTCTATTTGAAGCCATTTCTCCACGGTATCAGCGGTCTCGGTGACTTCAGACTGTATCTCATACTCGCCCTCATTGTCATTAGACCTGCTTGGTTTCAGAATGGCTGTACCGAATATTTCATAACTTCATTCATAACATTTGAATTCTAAATCAACATTTTTGCATGTCTATTCATTCTACACTAATCAGTGTTTTCCTATATTCATTCTGCAGCGGTGTACCGCTGTACTCTTGTGTTTCACCGAGTGCGCCAGGCAGCATCGGGATACACACAGAGCGCGGAACAGGGGAGAGGCAAAGTGAAGATAACATTGTCGGTACTGGTTACAAACAGGCTCGGTAGTGAATATTAGGCTATAATATTTGTAGAGTTAGATTCCAGTGGTGGTTGGTAGGATTGTTTCCGACTTGTGTGAACTTTTCCAATAAATCCAGGGCGTCATAAAGTCCAAAAGTCAAAATATATTGATAAAAGATAGATGTAATCTAACAAAATATTCTGCTTCAATCCATATTTGTCGGCGTTAAGCCTTTCAAAAACATTTTCACTGTGGTCAAAAAACGTTTTGCTCTCCTGCTTGCCGTGGCACACACTTGGGGCGGTACGCATTGACGAGTTATTGATCAGCTACACTTTTATCAAAAAAATTAAGATTAATTTATAGAAGGACATGTGGAAATTTAATTTTAGCCTATTTCACTACAATTCAAAACACACTTCTTTAAAACTCAACAGAAACAAAATAAAACTCACCAAAAGTCTGGTCAAATTTGGTCAAAATAAACCCTTATTTCACTGAGTTAGATGTGAAAATATGCTCGTTCTTCAGCGGCAGATCGTTAAATTAGCAAAATAAAATGACCAAAGAAATCGCCCACAGAAAACGCTGATAGACGATATATTTATCCAATCGTCCAACCCTACGCTGCAGATGGCGAGCCGGCCGGTGTGTCCAGCTGTGTCGCTTTCAAAGCAAATTAAAGAGCAGACGAGAATCCAGGAACCTGAGTATTGTAAACGTTTCACTTCAGAATCGATGCGTCATCTGATTGGCTCTCCTGATCGGCCTTTATAGAGACCACTGATCAAACTATTTAGAACGAATATTGGCTGATAACGATTGGTTGTCGATTAAATCGGAGCACCTTTAACTTATAAACATATGCAGCCTGTCCAGCCCTCAGGTCATAATCACATGGTGTGATTGCATAAACAGAAGAAAAAAATAATTTCTGTCTATGCTGGATATTTTTGGCAGAAAAAGAGTCAGAGGGTGAAATGCACATAGATAATCATTCATCCATTCATCTATAGTACATACGTAAATTACCAGCTTCACATCCAGTGTGATTTCTCCAAATCATCTTCATGCATGAAAGACATGGCATTAGGGCTTCAAGATGGTAGCTAATTAAGAATGCAACGCAATTATGTCTTGGCAGAACAAGACAACCTCTCTGATGTCAATGTGAAAAACGGGCATTGTTACTGCATGCAGATGGCACATGAATAGCAAGTTGAGAAGAAAAGAAAAAGATCTTGCTGAGCAGGAGTCTTTTTGCCAACGCTGACTTTACCAGCCCTGTTTTAACGGTTGCTAGGCAACACTCATTAGTGTGCTCCACTGATGGAGTCAGAGAGATGGGATGTATGAACCCGAAGTTAGACCTCTGCTAACAATTAGATCTCTTTAGGGACAGTTTGGGAAGGAACGCCAACACCTGACATACTGCTGTAGCGTAGACAAAAGTTAAATCAGCTTTTTGCAAGCTTCTGGGGTACTTGATATTTCAGCCTTGGATATTTATTTTTATTTATTATGTTAAGAGAACATTACAAAAATTAAACTGAACTGAAATTAAAGTTCCTTTATAAAAAATCTGTAAGATGTATGGACATGACCTTGATAATTTTTAAGTTTTTGACTTATCGTACAATTTATGGACATGACCTTGATTATTTTTACATTATCAACTTATCGTACGATATATGGACATGACCTAAATCATGTTTACGTTATCGACTTATCGTACGATATATGGACATGACCTAAATCATTTTTACGTTATCGACTTATAGTACGATATATGGACATGACCTAAATCATGTTTACGTTATCGACTTATAGTACGATATATGGACATGACCTCAATCATTTTTACGTTATCGACTTATCGTACGATGTATGGACATGACCTCAATCATTTTTGCTGACCACTATATTTTATTTTAGTCCATTTTATTTATTGTTTTGAGTGTGTGGTATTATTTTTATTTTATTTCAATATTTGTTCACATTCCATTTCCAATGTCTGAATACTAAGAATTAAAAGTTCATTGCTCTTTTAAAGGGTGGCCTTGCATTATTATACTATTATATTATCATTATATCAGTGGCATAAAATGGTCTTGAAATGACAATAACATTGTTTATCACAATTATTTCTGGGACAATATATCATCTAACTAAAGAAGTACATGTGGAATGATAATCAGTGCTAACGCTAGCAAAACTAGGCTAACTAGCTTCCCTTTTGCGATTGGAACACAAACTTTACCGTACAATGGGTCCTCCCAAATGTTGAATGGTTTAAACGGGACAGATGTCTTAAATCGCTGACGGTATAACAAATACTATGTGGGCTTGTTGAAATTGGTTCATCCTCTTTTGTAAAATGGAACAATATGCACAATTGCTGCCTTATCATTATAGTTTATATAACCTCAGACAAAAATGTGACGAGGATTAAAATTCCACTTTATTCCAACTTGCTTTTTTGTCTACTTCATTTGGAGATTTTCTCCATTTTCTGCAATGCGTGAATTGTTTTCATTTAGTTACTGGTTTAACTTGAGGTTGCAGAGAGCTATGGTACAAGATTTTTTCCAGTCAAGAAAAAGCAAAAGTCGTGCCTCACACTTAAACCTCAGCATGTCTTTTCTCTGCTTTGTATTCAGGTCTATTCTTGGTTGGCGGAGGGAAAGTGGAATGTCCCATTATGTTGCTGAATATCAGAGGAAATTCCAGGGTTGAGAAAGAAGCCTTTAATCACTTGACACCAAAAACCTGAAGTTTTACTGCTGACGTTTCAGATTGCCTTGACATTTTCTGCTATCAAACTCCATTATGGCTGCTGAAAATATCTTGATATAATGCGCCAGTATCTACAGGAAAAAAAGAAAATACAACAATATTCAACAAAATGGACCTGGGCAGGGTGAGTGAGTGAGCATTTTCTATAAACCATGGAATTAGGTTGCTCACATATTGCTTTACTGTTCAATAAACGTGTGTTTTTGCATTTAGATAACGACTGCTAGTGTTTCACTCTATCACAGCCGTTTCATTACTGACAGAAATGCCTATTTGCCGTTTTATTGCCTCAGATGTGAAAGTAGCTTAAAAAACATGAGAAGAAAATACAAATCTGGACAACTGAAGCGTTATTGTAGAAAATCCACAGTTTTTAGTGTTTGAAATGAGCAACTGTGACCTTATGATAAGCACAAATCAGCCGCCGTTATGCGAAATACAAGCATACACACACACACACTAGACCTTATTTAAATATACTCCCCAATGATGCCTAGTTATTCTTTTCATTTCAAGACTGGACGGGAGAAAATGAGCAACAATCTTTAAAGGGTACCTTTGCCCTTGTAACTGTGGGTGCTGCATATACTTGATCTCAACCACATACATCACATCCAGATCCAGTTCATTAGTTTCAGATTGAGTGCTGGGTATTTTGCAGTTAAGAGAGTAGAGAAAATCCAATTTTGCGCTCATCCTACTCGCCAATTCTTTCTTTGGGAATCTTTGAGGTGGCCCGTCTAATGAGCTCCCATGAAATTCGGTTTCCACACCAGACAATATACCTCATTGTGTCCGGACCATCGTTTATTTCTCCGCTCCCCCTCCACCCTTAGTGCACGCACGTGCTTGCACACACACTACACCAATGAGGCAATTTGAATTTGAGGACGCTGCCAAGTGGAAGTTTTCAGTCATTACCTTACAGCCAATTGATATGACCATTCAGATGAGCACAATGGTCTTTGAGATGACACAATTTATTAGTTAGTCAAGTGCTATAAACTCTGAGGGTGCTCTCACACCTGTAGTTGGGTTCATTTAGTCCGGACCAAAGGAAAAAAATATTTTAGCATGCATTCTAGTTCTGTTCTGGTTCCTCTTCACATTAACTTTTTACAAACGAACCACAGGAGTGAACTTGCCGTTATACAGACTGACAAGTAACTTGTTGATTGGACAGTTTTGGCGATTGTCATCCTGCATCATGAGGACCCACGTGGGGAAATCAAACGTTTATGCTGCACTTTAATGCTTCTGATGTGTTGTTTTTTTTTATCAATAACTGATTATAATCATTATCAGTATTATTAGACTGCAAATCGACTGCATGTTATGATAAATAATGGTAGAGAGAGGACTGTACAAAAGCCCCTTTGCGAGCTCCCGTCGTTGAGCCCACGGACACGCGTGTATTAAGGTCTTTTCAGAGCAGCATTGTCGTTCAAATTATACGTAATGTTACCCGACACATCCAGTCTTGCGCCGATGTCTTGCTCCTGTTTGTGTCCCGAAAAGAGTTATATATTTCAGGGAACTCATAAATGGCAAGGATCAGTCCCATGGATTTGCACTGCGCAGCAGGACGCGTAGAAAAAAAAAGTTAAAGCCAATTCAACCCTGCAGGAAGGCATTTGCGTGAGACAAGCATGATTGCGATAGTTTCACAGGATTGCGCCCGCTTGTCGCTCCACCTGTCAGATCGTCTGCGCCTCCCTTTCTGCCCGCTCACCTCTCATTGAAAATGATTTACGAGGTGCGTCAATTGCTCCCCGTCTGAAAATACCTTTACTGTGGGATCGCTGTCACACACTTTTTAATGGAGTTAATGAACTGACAAAGTACACAGAGTCGGATACAAGCACAGCAGTTGTAACATCTTTTGACCTATTAATCAGGGAAAATACTGGCGCTGACGTGTTTATGTACAGTACATGGGTATAGTATAGTTGGTTAGGGTTAGGGAAAGATTATGGTGATGTTTAATAAAATGGCTAAATTAATTGCAGGTCTGTGACAAGACGCAAACGCCGATCTACCTCCGATCCTCCTCTTTCCTTACAAAAGTAGGTCAGCTGACGAGGTTGGGAGTGTAGTGCATAATGCAACAGACTTTTTTTGCCTTCCACACTGAAAAGCAACATGTTTTCCCAGTTACAAATTACAAGGGTACTGTCATGGAGGTGGCTGTCTGTGGCCCTGAGTGCCCGACATGCTTATTTTTGGCCCGCTGTCAGTATTTAAATGGATCAACGAAGGTCCTCTTGTACGTCAGGACATCAGGACACAAACACACTCTAACACACACACACACACAAACTGCATCATCTAGCAGCCGCATAGATTAGACTGTTTTAATCAAGTTTGTTTGATGAGAGCATGGTTAGACTGGGACATGCAGCTGGCAGCAAAGAACAGAAGAATTGAATTAGTCCCGCAGTAGACAATACAGTAAACCTCTGTGAACATTTGCTCCTAAGAGTGAGCACTGAACATTTTCCATAGATATTAAGAAAAATATACACTGTTGCAGATGAGAATTGTAGGAATTGTTATGTGTAGCATATGTGTAGCTAAAACTAATCCTTATTGGTTTTTACTGATTTTCTACTGCAAATAGTGTTTTTAAAACCTGGTTTTCATGGGGAGTTATGTATTCATTTTGAAACCAATTTTACCCATATTTCACATAGTATTAAAATTAAATTAATTAATCTAACGATTCTTTTATTTTTTGAAAATTAAAAATCCCCCCTGTCAGACCGGAAGTGTATTAGACGCGTTTTTCACTCGCGCACATATTCATACGCTCTTATTTTCATTCTTATTTGGAGCCAATAAACAATACGTTTTTTAAGATATTTTTTTCTTTCTTAAGATATGTTCCCTTACATTGCCAATAGAGTGAAAAGAAGTAGAATCATGTTTTGAGTACTCCTTTTACTTTTGTAAAACCGTGATATAATGCCGTAATCTCAAAAACCAAAAGAAACACTGTGATATAAATCTTAGGTCATATCGTCCACTCCTAACTGGAACCATAATAAATACAATGTGAGAGTTATTTTCACAGCAGGGACATTGGAACTGTGAAAAAGGCAATCGCTCACCTTGATGCAATTATATTCTCAAGTCTTTACAGTATGTGTTGAGTCCAGCAGCGGTTGAAAGCCTATTTCCACCTCCATCAAACGATAGCCGTGAAGCCAGCGGGGTGCACAAAGGATCTGGCACAATGGCATATTCAGTATTCTATGAGTCACGCTATTTCAACCTTTTATGACCTTTCATGTTTCATTAAGAAGTCAGAGCACAGCGTCCGGCACGTCAAACTGAACAAAAATGGCCAAGGCCCCTGAAAACGTCAACCATGATTTGTCAAACATCTACTTCTTTTGAAAAGAATAGAGCTTTGAAATAATGAAGCAGGGGGCAGGCGCAGTTATAGGTTAATGGGATGCAATCAAAGTTAGCATAGTCCCTGGGAATGTGTTTTGATGTATGAAAAGGCCAAATTCTGTAAGCTTGCAAACCCCCAGCCTAACTGAGAATGGAAAGGTAATAGTACCAGCTAAGTGGTAGGGTTCAGACTGACTAGAAAGACTCTGAGGTAGGATCAGAGGTGATATCTGATCCACTGCTGCTATGATGCAAGAAGGAAAAGTCCACCGTCATCGTCTCTGTGTGACGCATCTTGCTCTACCTAATCAGTTGTTTTTGTTCTGGCAGAAGGGACACTACCTCCCCAGCTCTCGTCCATTATCCTTCATTAACAGAGCAGAGGGCTGCAGATGAGGAACAGAGGCTCAGTGTGGAGACACAAGTGTCGGTTGCACTAGAGGAGATCCTCTGTCAGGATGTGGGCAGATTTTAACCAGCAAAATTTACAAGAAAGTTTGCGAATAATGAGCGTCATGCTAATTTTTGCAGAAAATTACATGCTTATTTGACCTATTTGATTTTTTTTTCAGGAATTTCTCATCACATCACAATGCCTCATTTAATACAAGTGATTCAGAACTTCACAGAACAATGATATTACAGCAAATCAAACGTGGTGGAATGAGAAAACGAGTACCCAGCGTAGTAAAGTGCAGCCTCTGTTGACATTCAAATCAGCTAAGTGTGAACAAAGTTAAGTATCGTTAAGGAGCACTTATTGTCTCGACTCCCTGATCTTGAGAATTAAATCATTCTCTTTTTCAGTGTCGGAAATCGGAAAAGGGCAAAAATGTGGCAAGCAATCTCAGAATGCCCCTAAAAAACATGATCGAGGGGCAAAAATTACCCCAAAGATTTTGAAGAAAAAAAAATTATTTACCAGTTTAGGCCAATATCCTCATCCTACATTAAGCCATCATTTTATTTTCATTAAATTCATTTAATTTCCGTTTCCGCCTCTAACACACCACTCCCACAAAAAGCGTTGCTCCTGCAGTGAAGTTGGCTGCTGCGACGGACCAGTACCTCATTAAAAAGCTCCAACTGTTACCGAAGAAAGCAACCCAAATCCTGTGCCGACACCCCCAGCAAATAAGACGGCAAAGAAAGTTTCTACAATTGAAAAATGGAAAACCGATTGGCTTGGTTTTGAAGATGTGAATAAGACGGCTCACCCACCCAAACATAGCCTTGGACAGCTAAAAGCTAATCACAACTTTGTCAATGTCGGAACCATCAGCTATCACTCTGATGACAGATAAGCCTCCAGTGTAGCCAGCGGATATCCGGGCTAAGACTTCCTCTTCTATGCACTGCTCATTGTTTTCAGTCCAATTAGCAACTTGAGATGTGAAATTGACGACATCTACGACTGAATTGTTTCACGAGTTGCCAATTAACAGGCTAATTTTAAACTAAAAAAGAGATAATCATCGTCAGACGATAGTCGATGGGTTCCCAGATTGCATTTCAGCCAATATGTTGCGCCTCTTTTGCTCTCCACGCAAACTATTTACCCACATTCAACCAAAGCCTGCTCAAAAGTGATTGTAGTCTGAGTAGTACTGGCCAAACGGAAACCACAACGCTTCCAATACCATATGAATGCAGAATCTATGTGGGTCTATCTGAGTCAACCACATTTTGGATTAATACGATTTATGTATGTGTGGTTTAGGTAAGGTTTCTCTGGGTTAGCCTCCTTGAAAAGTATATTTAAAAAAATACGCCTACCAACAAATCTTATTTACATGTTGTAACATGTAAGTTTGTGAGTACATCAGGGTCAACTAGCTAGAAAGTGCAACCCTGGCAACTTACAACACGTAAAAAAGACAGCTTAAGAGTTGTTTTGCGTTAAAGACACCAAGAAGCTAGGCTAGCTCTAGCTAGAGTGCTCAGAGATTATTCAAGAGATGTGATAGAAAGCGGATGAAAGAAGAAGAAAATGTGCTTTAGATCAGATTTAAATATAGTGTTTAATAGAGCCTATATGTGATGGAAATTAATCAACAGCTTCCTGTGGATTTAGCCAATATAAACACTACGACACCAGATCTATACATGCATAAACATTAACTGATCTTTCTTGTGGGATTAGTATGCAAAACTGTTTTGATTATCATGGCTGGTATAGTTGGATGCTAATTTAGAAGTGGGATATTGGATTGGTTCAGCTTTGGCATTATATCGTGCATATAATCAATGTCAGTCAATCCTTTCATTTCAGGATGCTCAATTTCCCCTTTTAATTGGGACTTAATGTCCATAGGAAATGCCAAAATGAGAACTGTAATTTCCCAGTGCCACACTACATTCATTATCAATGCTTGGTAAACAAAGGCCTCCATTGTTGCCATGCTTGGTCTCAGCCCACAACTTCAGAACTGATCCTATTCCATTTGCATTTCGGCATATTATAAGAAGCAATTACCAGTGCTATAACAAAACCCTTCTCCGGGAAAATCATATATTGATTACTAATTAGTGCCTGATGAAAACGTAACCAGCCATTGCTTGGAGAGTTAAATCACTCCTCTGATTATGCTTTCTGCACATGTATACAGACAAGTCATATTTTAAAAAGGGGGATGAGCTCTCAGGGAGTCCCATGATTGGCTTGTGTGGTTTTCTGCTCCAGTTCCAGCAGAGATGTGTGTTACATAAGGTGGCCTGTTGCATCATGTGAACTAGTCTGTGCTGGACAGAACTGCTGCCGAGGCATGTGTGTGTGTGCATGTATGTGACAGAAATTGTGTGAATTAATAGTTTGGCACTAAATGAGGTTGCATTTACAATGGCTGTGTAAAGTATTAGCTAGATTTTCCTGATGTTGACGTGTACAATCCACATGTCAGCTGTCTCAAATAATAAAAAAAACCTCCTCAAACAAAGGGAATATGGTAATATTGGGCATTTCGACAATTTGATATAGATTTAATAAACAAAATCAATAGGCAATATCAGCTTTTGCTAGATTTGACCTCATCAGTATATTTCACAAAGAAAAGAAGTGTTTCCACTATGGCATTACACTCAGGATGTTATGTTTGGCGTGTATTGTATATAAACTGGGAAGAAAAAAAAGTTTGGAAGCTTGTGTTTGGTCGATTATTTCTCTGTTGTTACAATGCTAATGGTCATTGTATTTTACATCGTTGGAAAGCCTGTTTATTAACCTTCACAATGATGTCCAACTTGTAAGGATCATGCATTTGTGAGATGAGCAGCACAACTGATTATGTGGGTAGCGCCCAAGAAAAATTTGCCAAAATGCTCTGCACAAGTTTCCGAACTTTTTTTTCCCAGTTTATATAAAAAAATGAGAACCGAAATGAGCCCAATCCCGGCCCGAATTGACTCAGCATGTTGGGGCCTGTTGGGTCCCAACAGGCTTCTGAATCAGGCTGACTCTCACCCCAATCCTATAAGGTAGAATGTATTACCTTGTTGTATTAGACTGCATTAGTTTTAGCTAGGTATACCTAATAGACTAGTAACTGAGTGTAAATGTGTGACAATTTAAGTCCAAACCATGAGATAATAACAGTAAGAGAAACCTCAGCCCGCCTGAGGACAAACAACAAGTATTTTGAAGAGTAAAGAGAGGAGTGCAATCAAGCCCCTCTTCTGACTTGTTATTCCTGCATAGCATCTCCCACTGAGCCCCCTGATCCCCTCACATCACATGCAAATGTAATTTATGTTCCCAAGTTGGCCACATCAACTGCCCACCCACCTCCCAGGAGATTTGCATGTGAAGATTGCACTGCTACACCAGTGAGAAAGTGGAGAGAGAGGAGATGTGAGGAGGGAACGCTGTGAAGGAGCGGTATTATGTGCCAGAAAGAAATTCATATTCATCAGTTTGTTCTGGAAAGCTTGTGGGACACCACAAACCACATAGTGCAGAACACATCTGCCCATGCACGTCAGCTTGATGCATAGTCTTGTCTTGGACTCTGTTAGCCTAAATATTGTCTTTGGCTACATGCACTCACATTTTTTTTATTAACACACTCAAATAGGTGTATATTTCTTCCACCACTCGTGGTCACTGTAGACGTTGATATGCCTGACTCATAGCTGATGGCAGGTCTTGAACATACTGCACTGGTACATTTCCACTGAGGCTGTTCTCATATACCGTTCATAGCTATATCTATGAAAACGAATGCATGGTAATTCATATATATATGTTCTGTACTTAGGTTATGCCACTTCCGTATTTAAATCCAAGCGTTGAGTTATTTGTTCACATAACTTCCATACTTAAGTAACGCCACTTCCACGATGTTTTCCTAAACCTAACCAAGTAGTTTTGTTGTCTTAACCTAACCAAGCTGTTTCCTGTGAAGACGGAAGTTTGTTTTGAAAAGATTGTATGAATGTAAGGAGTGGAAATTGACACGTGTTGCTAGACATTCATAGGAAAACAGACGAAAAATGGGGGAATATCTTTTCGTAAGATATCATATGAACCGTTGTATGAGGATACGATGCTCCATTTCAGACTTTGCCAGGTCAATCTCCTTTTTACATTCTCCTGCTTTACAGTGGCTGCTCATTGAATGGATTGAGACCTGGTGCACGTCAACAGTTTGACCCAAGACTCATTGATTGGAAGTAAAGAAATCAAAGGGCAAGTCTCACCAAGCACAAAATTGGCCTAAGAAAAGAAGCCAACAACCAAGACCAGAGGACATCTTAATGTTTATCTATTCAAATCTAAAAATAATGAATTAAAGATCAACTTATATCCTTTTTTTCAACAAGGCAAGACAAAACAGAACCAACATATAGTTGAGGTCAAGACAAGGCAAAAAAACATGAGAAATTCAATTCAGAAGTATTGTATGTGGTGATTAAATTCTAATAAAATGTGCAGCACGATTTTTTTATTGAACAAAACTTTTCCAGGTTGTCGAGCTGGTAGCCAGCACTTTGAACTCAATTGTAGCCTGAAGGCTGTCTGCTTTAAGTAGCAGCTAATGTTCTCTAGTGTCCCTCGCTCTGCAGCTTGCAATGTTAATATAAGGCTGGAAATGTAAAGTGACAGAGAGCACTTTAAAGGTTTAGTTCCTTCAGGCGGCTGGCTTTCAGTGTCCAGCCTGCCTGGATTGGAAACAACCAGAACTCACCCACAGAGGCCACGGGCAAGTACAACGTGACCAAGAGCTTCTCTACGGGGAACAAGAAAGTCTGGTTTTCATTGGTATTCTGGGAAAATCTGACAAAGGTATCAACAGCGATAATCCGACTTCAGTCAATCCTGAAATACAGATGGACAAAATGGAATAAAACTCATCAAAAACTAGTTTCATCTTCTTTCTACTTTGTGAGGTAGAGAGAAGGGATGTGTTGCAGTGAAGTGTGATGGATGGCGGTGGTGATAAAGGAGCTCAAAATAGATATATATAAAAAAAACGGCCAAGGTTGAAGCGATGACCAATGAGGCATTGTTGGTGGAGTTGAGATGATCGATACGGTGACAAAGCTGGCAGTCAGACCAACAGGAAAGACTGAAATGAGCTCAGACTGGGTGGCTTGCATGGGTGCCAGTCACACCAATCAGTACTGGAAATAAAGCAGTGGGTCATTTCGCATGATTTCCATGTGTGGGAAAGCCTGGTGATAGTAAAAACATTGTGAGTACTATGATACAGCTCTAAAGGCTATTATTTTTTTATATATCAATATCTCGATTTGACAGAGGGCAATTCTCAAACTGCAAGAGCAACAATCTTAATTATAGCTTACATTATTAACCATGTTTTAACATGCTGTTACAACTGTTAATGAAAGTTTAGTCTGTGAGCATCAACTTTGCCATATATAATGACAACTGTAGCCGGCAGAGCTGTAGCCAATTAATGTCAATGCCACTGACTGACCAAATTACATTTATCTGGTCGCATTGTGTGTATTAGCAGTTAGCTGGGTAGTTGAGCACGACAGATAGCTGGCATATAGTCCGACAATAGTCTAAATCTTTCACTTGTGAAACTCGTCAACTTGAACTCAACCTCTCAACAGGGACATCAAGGATTTGGAGCTGTGAAATAGCTAACATTAGTTAAAACAAAAAGCTAAATCTGCTTAAGCTTGAGACAAACTTGTTGCGTGTTCTTGTACCAAAATGAACATGGACGACAACTAGCTTCTTGCACTGTTTAAAGGCAGTGCAAATTGCGCTGAAAAGGCAGAATCCGATCCTAAGGATTGCAAATATATCCTCAAATCACCCTGCTTTTGATTTATATAGCTCATATTTTTAAAAAAATATGTTTTTTTATCTAGGCATAATTCTTACTGTACTGCACTCCCAACAATGCAACCCATAGCCTCTATATAAGAAGTGGACGTAGTCACCCATTGGTTTGTGGACTGCCGTTTTGAAGGCAATTTGGCCGTCGCCATCTTGGTATTTGGCCGTTACCATGTTGGTATTTGCAACCAGAAGTGACACGAGAGGGTGGAGCTAAGTACAACCAAATGCTGAATAACACGTATTTAGGCGACCAAAAAGGTTATAATTAACTTTCATGAACTGAAAACACACTGTGAGAGGGTTAGAGTTGTGGGTTAGGGGTTAACACCGAAAAAACGGACAACTCCAAGACCAGACAACGCCGTGGTAGCAACCTGTCAATCACAAGGTAGCCACGCCCTAAAGCATACCCTGCTTTATGGTCTATTTGACTCTAAATGGGACCATAATTT
>CAKAKR010016863.1:0-18182 GCA_916700685.1 Adelosebastes latens
CACACACACACACACGCACACACACACACACACACACACCTCATATACATATACATGTACACTGTAATCAATCACACTGGAGATCACACCATGAAACTGCTGATCAACTTCTGTTTCTAATGTAGGACGTCCTGATGGACAGATCATTTCCTCTCTCTCTCTCTCTCTCTCCATATATTTCTTATGCTCTTCTTATATGAGTCCTCAAATGCTTCACATCCCTAAAATTTGTACACCCTAAGCTAAAAGATTATATCAGTCAAATAATAGATAAAAGTATTGAATTGTGTCATAAATTAATCTTTTTTTTTTATTTTTGAGATATCTTCCTGTTCTAAATGAACCTTAAAGGGAGATTTGTCAAGTATTTAATACTCTTATCAACATGAGAGTGGACAAATATGCTGCTTTATGTAAATGTATGTATATATTTATTATTGCAAATCAATTAACAACACAAAACAATGACAGATATCGTCCAGAAACCCTCACAGGTACTGCATTTAGCATAAAACAATATGCTCAAATCATAACATGGCAAACTGCAGCCCAACAGGCAACAACAGCTGTCAGTGTGTCAGTGTGCTGACTTGACTATGACTTGCCCCAAACTGCATGTGATTATCATAAAGTGGGCATGTCTGTAAAGGGGAGACTCGTGGGTACCCATAGAACCCATTTACATTCACTGATCTGGAGGTCAGAGGTCAAGGGACCCCTTTGAAAATGGCCATGACAGTTTTTTCCTCGTCAAAATTTGGAGCGTTATTTAACCTCCTTCATGACCAGCTAGTATGACATGGTTGGTACCGATAGATTCTTTATGTTTTTTCTAGTTTCATATGATACCAGTATCTTCACTCTAGCTTTAATACTGAGCCCACTACAACCTCCGAAACATCGATTGCGTTAATGCGTTAAAGAAATTAGTGGCGTTAGAATGGATTTGCGTTATTATCGCGTTAACTTTGACAACCCTAATAATAATAATATAGCAATAAAACCACAACTGGCTATGACTGACAGAGTTTAACATGTTTAAAGAAATAATGAATAGACACCGGCCGATACACACGCCAACACGAGAATAAGACGAGTACCGACTTCAACCACATTTACAGCAACGACTGACTTTATTCAATTTAAACTGAAAACGGTCAGTTTATAAAATTCCTCCACACACACACTCGGGCTGACTCACAGAGGTCGGCTGGTGGAGCAGCCAGCTTCTCACAGCGCTCCAGCCAGCCAAGTGTGTTTGTGTGTGTTGTAGTGTGTGTGTGTGTGTGTGTGTCCATGCCTGAGTAATGGCCGCTGGAGGGGCTAAGATGACTGGATACATCCAGACAGATCAAGCCTGTGCCTAATTGGCCAGTCATTATCCTGTTAGCCTGTATGTGTGTGTGTCTGTGTGTGTGTGTGTGTGTGTGTGTGTGTGTGTGTGTGCGCGGTGGGAGTGCGTATCTATTGTCGTGTTTACCAGATGCAACGCTGACATTGACACTATGGCCGGAGGACGGCCTCTGTCTCTCTGTCTCTGTGGGTGTGTGTGTGTGTGTGTGTGTGTGTGAGGCTGCTGGTTGATGTGAGGGGATTGGACAGGTCGGTCTGAGGATACACACTAACAAGACGACGCTCAACTCCACTGCAAATGCTGACTGACAGACACGACACACACACCGACTCGTGGAGGACCGACTCGTTCTCACTGCCAACTCGTCAAATACCGCCGTCTGGTAAGCGCCCCTCGTAAACCGACGCAAAGAGGCACCCTTTAGCAACAGTGTGTGATGAACAGTTACAGTTAATAGACAGTCGGAGAGTTGACGTAGTATTAATAGCGTGAGAGTCCGTTCAGGGCGGGTGGGAGGGTTGTAGGCTAGTTGCGGTAGTCGGTGTTACACGGTGTTCACCAATTACATGACATACCCACCGCCCCAAAAAGGGAGGATTTCAAAACCAAAGCGGGGATCTGGGGGTCATCCCCCAGAAAAAAGTGAGTTTCAGAGACTTTAGGTCCTTTCAGACACGACAACGCCACCACTGCGCTCTGAAACCAGTTATTTCCAACGGCTTGTGCCGCGCCACAACAGCTTTTTTCGCTGCATTGAGCAAAGCCCAACAGCTCAAACTGCGCTGTGTCGCGAGCATAGACTGCTCTCTTCCACCGGAAACTACAGTTGGTGTAGCTCTATTGTCGTCCGGGTGGAAACAGTAGGGATTATACACACTGTTCAGTTCCAGAAACAGGTTGAGATAACAAAAATAAAAAAAAAAAGTGTAAAAAAATTGCCATAAATCGAGAGAAATACGGGAGAATCGTGACCCCGGGAGGAAATGGGGAGAGGGCGATGGAATATGGGAGTCTCCTGGGAATATGGGGAGGGTTGGCAAGTATGTCCACCGTTGTATGCTTTTTTATTTACAGAAATAAAACCCATTTAGTTCATTTCAGCGTATCAGCGGCATGTTATCAATATAGATAGTTGGACGACGGACGCTATAAACTGACAGTGAATGCATCTGCTCCGTATGGAGTCTCAGCTCAGAGCAGCAGGAGTCAGACATCACACACGGGACGAGAGAGAGTTGACAGACAAGACGATGGCGGAGGATTTGGTGTCGAAGTGAAAAGCAAAAGCGTCTATTTGGCAATATTTCAGATTTAAACCCAACGCTATACGGGAACCATAACGTTAATGAGGTAATCGCCGTGAGGAGGACGGAGCGGTCACAGCCGGTGTGTGCGCGTCGCAGCGGCTCCAGGTAGACCCCGAAAAGCTCCACTGGAGTGGTCAGACACACCGCCAGCCGACGGTAAAGATCAAACTAAGCGCGCTACACATATTGACTGTCATCTTTTCTTGTTAAACGTCCGGTGTAATCGGTAACATCGGCTTTGTTACACGTTTATTAACCGGTGGGAAAAGTTCCTCACCGTCACAACCCTGCTTGACGCTAAAACATACGTACTTCGACCAAAATTTTAATGCTTGGATTTGAACACATAACTGGGAAGATACAGGATGATATAAAAACCTAGAAGAAAAATTGACGCGCCCTTTCAAGCTGCAGTAGGTAGAAAGTGAGCAAATATGATTAAATCGCTATATCGTGACAGTAGTACATGAGACAGGTAATCTGAAAACAATCATGTGCCTCTGTGTCCTCCGGTGCTCCTAACGTCATCTGCAAGATTTCACAGACCGGAGGAAAACAAGCAGTCAGAGCTGATCTGAGGTCTGCTGTCCAGCTGCCGTCTATGAGAGCCGGCTGTCAATCACTCGCGAACTCCGACCAAACGGTCAAACTAGGCAGCGCTGATCAAATATGAATCAATATTCTGTTACGTTAATGCCTATTTATCTCCTCAGATGTTCTCAGAATCATCTTGTAGTGCACGGTTTAGCTGTAATATGAGAAAGTTTGTGACCCGGCAGCCATGTTGAGATCAAGTTGAGGAAATACCAAACACCACCCACCAGCCGGAGCACAGCCAATAGGAACGTTCTCTCTCTCTGAAATGACCTGTGATTAGTCAAAGTCTCCCGTCACGGGCTAGATTTACTAAAGCCTGAAAACAGAGCCATGAGGAGTGCAGAAGTCTAGTTTTCTCTCAGAACACTTGAATCACAATATGCTGAAAGGTTATTATGGGATTTTTGCCCAATGATGCCAAAATATTGTTGCCTACTGAAGCTTTAAGTAAATATCACATTTCATATGTTTATTTTCTTTCTCATATCACTATAAGTTACCATAGTATGAACAACTCGCTGGATTTTGTTGCAAATCAATTTACAGTAACCGTATGCAGCCATCAGATGCTGTGTGTGTGTGTGTGTGTGTGTGTGTGTGTGTGTGTGTGTGTGTTCAGACTACATGCTACCCTGCTACACCATCTATTATTCAGCAGACACACACTCTGCTGGCCTAACAACCTGCTGAAAGCAGGAGGTAACACTCCCTCTGAGTGTGTGTCTCTCTCGCTTCCTCCCTTTTCTTCACCTCCCTGCAGTCTCTCTCTCTCTCTCTCTCTCTCTCTCTCTCTCCCTCATATCTCTTTTGTTTTTCTTTCTCTGTTTTGTTTTCTCCTTCTTCTGCTTATATTTATTGATTTTTCTTTCTTCCTATCACACTTTTTCCTCCCATCATTTCTTTCTTCTTCATACCCGTCCCTCTCTCTTCACTCCCTTTCTTCCTCCAGCTGACTGCAATAAGTCACTCCTTCCTTCCCTCCTTCCTTCCTTCCTTCCTTCCTTCCTTCCTTCCCTCCTTCCTTCACTCCTTCCTTCCTTCCCTCAGTGGTCTCCCGTTATCCAACATTATTTATCTCCCTCTCTTTCCCACTTCACCCCCGTTCCTTCTTTCTTTTTTGAGAGGGAAAGAAATCGGAAGCAATTAGTGAGCAGAATTTTTTGGCAACGGTGTTTTTGGTGAGCGCTGCAAAAAAAATAAAAATGTGAGTGTGTGTGTGTGTGTGTGTGTGTGTGTGTGTGTGTGTGTGTGTGTGTGTGTGTGTGTTTGCGTGTGTGTTCCTCTCTCGTTAATTAAAATGGCTTTCTGATGGCCACAAACAAGCTCTGCCCTGCCAAATACACTGACCTCACACACACAAACACACACGGCCTCTCCTCCTCCTTTCACTCTTTATCTCTTCTTTCCACTGCAGGCGGCTACTCAAAGCTAACAATTACACACACACACACACACACACAAGCAGACATTACACTAACTAATGCATTGATATACACAGGTAATGCTTTAGTACACACACACACACACACACATACACACACACACACACACACAGGGAGAAAGGGAATACCCACATCAGCAATATTTTGTTGCCCCATTGCCTATTATTGTGTACACACTCACACACACTCACACACACTATGATCTGCCAGCAAGTGTATTAACTTATTACAGAGAGAGAGATGATTGGTATTTATGCACAAGCTCCATTTTTCAGGCAAGATTGTAAAATGGCTGCAGACGAGGAGGAGGAGGAGGAGGAGGAGGAGGAGGAGGAAGAGGAGGAGGAAGAAGAGGAGGAGGAAGAGGAGGAGGAGGAGGAGGAGAAGGAGGAGGTGAGCATTTAGTGGTGAACTGACCCTTTAAGGCTCCGTCCTTGTGAAACTAGAGTTAAACAGAACAATGTGTGTTCTCTGGGATTAGTGATGTCTGAGCTGAAGCGTCTTCGCCTCGGTCCCCCTGGAGTCCAGTTTGAGCACCGGGACGGACGAGGACGCTTCTGACACGTCAGGATTGTTTCTGCACGAAGTTTCCTTCATTCCTCAACTCTTTGTCTGAGTGGCCGAGGCACTTTCAAACCAATATATTGCTGTATTATGGATCTTGTAATTTTTTTCATATACACTCATCCTTTAAAGGTGATATATGAGAGATAGGGAGCATATCTATTGCCTCCGCACGGTTCTCACGGAGATGTCTGTAACTCAGCGGATCATTTATTTTGAGGTGAATCAATTTCCCAGTACGAACAATCTAATAGTCCTTATTTAAATCATTAGGTCCTAAACTTGTAAAATGCACTAATAGCTGAATCCAGAGTTATTTCCCTTCCTCCGTCCATGTGAATGAGACCCAGACCGAGGCTGGAGCGAGGGCTGGGAGGCGGCGTTAGCAAGCCGTGACGACAGCGTGACGGCTGTGGCCCCGTGACCCCGTGACCCCGTGACCGAGCGGACTCTACTGCGCCTGCTCCGTGGGACCAATGATGCGGAAGATGGCCAGAAGATCCGGGTACTTTATCACTCGGAAGTTGAGCCATTTTGGCATTTTGACTTTGTGCTATGGTTTGTTTATTGGACTTTCCACAATCTCTAAATAAAAATAATTATTTTGTATATTCTCAGAATCTATATATTTGCTTCATTTGAGTCTATGTGGAGGTAGAAGGAAGTTACTGCTTTAATTGTGGTAGTCTGAGTAACGTGACATCATATCCATCAACCAAACAAACCAGCAAGTAGACACAAGAAAGTATAAACTGTTGGAGGGTCGTCGTGGATACGACCTGCACCCTCACATGTTAAATCCAGCGTGGTAAACACTACACATCCAGTAAAGGATGGAAACACTTTGGGTTTCACACATTGACAGGAAAAGCAGAGCAAGGCATCACGGCTAAAGCTGCATGCTAACTCTGTCACGGACAGGAAACGTTATCGTATGGCGGTAACGTGGCGGTGGAGCCGGCCATCGCTCTCGTCTCCGAGGTCAAATGGGCCGACGCTACAACTGTAGAGCACCCATATACTGATATTTATGTTAAATGCATTCAAACGGCCCCGATGGAGCTGACCATGAGCTAGAGACCACGAGCTAGAGACCACCTTGGAGAAGTTAGAGGAAGTAGACACGTGGGACTACGTCCGCTTTTCAAAATAAAGTGTTAAAAGAGGGAACTGTATATACAAAATACATCTATGGAAATAAGATTGATTGGATTATATTCACCAGAGTATAAAACATTACATGTCCCTTATAAATTAAAAAGAAAATACCACTAATTTGTGAGGGAAATTATATAATATTTATCTTAAATAATTCCTGACAATGACTGATATATTTTACTTCAGGACATCTCTGACTACATACATACTGAAAATCAAACATTCTTACTGTATTAATTTAGATATTTTCCAAAGTAAAAGTCCCTAGAAGTGTATGATTCAACTTTTTACCATGGTGTAGTGTTAAAAAAGTTAACAAAAATCACAATATCGAATCGCAATACTTAAAAATCACAATACATATCGAATTGGCACCCAAGTATCGTGATAGTATCGAATAGGGAGAATCGTCCCAGCCCTAATGTACTGCAGTTATACCCCAACATAGCAGACATAGAGGGATCATTTGGTGAGGGTAAGAGGAGTGGTACAACAAGAAACAGGTGACAAACAGAGCTACCTCTACACCTGTACAAATATGCTCCTACATCCTCCTTACAGTGGTGAAGAATTTCCTCCATGAAGACGATAAACTATCTACCTGTTAAAAGGTTCCTCCACACTACAAGCCACAAACTACCCACACCTATTTAAATACGCCTCAGTCGAAGTCGTCCGGTGAAAAATGTCCTTGTGTACCAGTTTGCTTGTCTGTGTGTGTGTGTGTGTGTGTGTGTGTGTGTGTGTGTGTGTGTGTGTGTTTTCAGCTGATGAGGCGTTTTGGCGTGGCGCTGAGGCTGTGCTTTAGGGGAGCCGAGCCTGATGAGGGGGAGATTTTAAATCACACCAAATGAAGCTTTATCAAATAAATGAAACTGTGTAGCACTCGACTCAGCAAGAGTCGGTTCCTTTATGGGAGTGACGCAAGCTCTCTCTCTCTCTCTCTCTCTCTCTCTCTCTCTCTCTCTCTCTCTCTCTCTCTCTCTCCCTCTCTCTCCCTCCATCCTCCTTCACAAACATGCAGAGCTGAGAAATAGCAGGAAACAGGTACACAGAGCCAAATATCCTCCAAATTATGAGTCTAAAGGCATTCTGTGGACTCACATTTTCTTCACTTTTTAAAGTGTTGAGACTGAAGTGAAAACTAGAGCCGACAAATGCAAATGCACATAAGATCAATGTCAATAATATATAATATATAATAATTTGAATTAATCAGTGCGAGATGAAGGGGAAGACGCAGTCGTAGTGAGTTCACAGGAATCTACAGCCGGTCTGATTATTCTGCTCGTGTGCAGCCATCTACATGAAGCCAAATGCTCTGCAACACCCGGTGTACTAAAGCACTTCACATTGTGTTTTAGTGCAGTGCTACATCACAGCTGGGTGTGGTCACACAAGTACAACAGACCCAGGGAGGTTACTGCAGAAATACGTTTGGTCCATACGAGGGATGTAAAATATTGAATTAATCACATGATTGGCCATCGTTAATCGTGATTTTTATCTGTTCAAAATGTACCTTAAAGGGAGATTTGGCAAGTATTTAATACTCTTATCAACATGGGAGTGGACAAATATGCTGCTTTATGTAAATATATGTATATATTTATTATTGTAAATCAATTATCAACACAAAACAATGACAGATATTGTCCAGAAACCCTCACAGGTACTGCATTTAGCATAAAAAATATGCTCCAATCATAACATGGCAAACTGCAGCCCAACAGGCAACAACAGGGCATGTCTGTAAAGGGGAGACTCGTGGGTACCCATAGAACCCATTTACATTCACATATCTGGAGGTCCTAGGTCAAGGTACCCCTTTGAAAATGGACATGACACTTTTTCCTCGCTAAAATTCAGCGCAAGTTTGGAGCCTAATTTAACCTCCTTCACGACAAGCTAGTATGACATGGTTGGTACCGATGGATTCTTTACGTTTTTCTAGTTTCAAGTTGCATCAATGCCTAAAAAGACTGTGTGTAAGTTTTTACACGTATAAACATTTTAAAATATTTTTTTATTGCCAATGTGTAAACAGGTTGTAACTCAGCCTATAAAATGAGACCTTCCGCGACTTTCTGGATTTCCTCCATCAGCCTGTAGACTGCTTTAAATGTGAAGAATCCGCTTACAGGGATAACAGTGTGCAACCATATAGCTAACGTTAGATTAGAAATGAAGTCCGCTAACATCAACATTGCTCGCTCACGTCTGCGTAGTGCGAGCACAAGCGCGAGCGACAGGATGCTGACTGTCGTTGACTTAACGGCCACAGATGTCATTGTTAACAAGTCATTTCTGATTCTTACAGAGAGCCCCTTTAAAGAAATAAGTGGCGTTAAAACAAATTTGTGTTAACGCGTGATTATCGCGTTGACTTCAAGAGCCCTGATTTAAGTCAGAGACACTTAAAGCTGCAGTGAAATGGAGCAAATATGATTAAAAGAAGTTATTTTTAAAAAACGGTCACTTTATCCTGCCAGTAGTGCATGAGACAGGTAATCAGAAAAAAATCATGCATCTCTGTGTCCTCCGGTTTCCTCCGGTGCTCCTAACGGCATCTGCAACATTTCACAGGCCGGAGGAAAACAACCAATCAGAGCCGAGCTGGAGCCTTGCCGTCTCTGAGCAGCTGTCAATCACTCGCGAACTCCGATCAAACGGTCAAACTAGGCAGCGCTGATCAAATATGAATCAATATTCTGTTACGTTAATGCTTATTTCTCTCCTCAGATGTTCTCAGAATCATCTTGTAGTGTACTGTTTAACTGTAAAATGAGAAAGTTTGTGACCCAGCAGCCATGTTGAAATCAAGTTGAGGAAATACCAAGCACCGTCCACCAGCCGGAGCACAGCCAATAGGAACGCTCTCTCTCTCTGAAATGAGCTGTGATTGGTCAAAGTCTCCCGTCACGGGCTAGATTTACTAAAGCCTGAAAACAGAGCCATGAGGAGGAGCAGAAGTCTTGTGATCTCTCAGAACACTTGAATTACAATATGTTGAAAGGTTATTATGGAATTTTTGCCCAATGATGCCGAAATATTGTTGCCTACTGAAGCTTTAAATCAAGGAATTCACCATTTACAGTGAATGGTTATACAGTTAGAGCTCATCCACCTTAATAAACATACATGAATATAAATCAACAACACAGAATAGGACAGGAGGAGGAGGAGGAGGAGGAGGAGGTTGGAGGGAGCAAACAGCATCTGCATGAGTGTAATCAGCAGAGTAAACAGTGGTTAAGTGTCTGTACATCTGCATTAATATGATTGTAAGTTACACTCGCCGCACAGCTGTGAAAGAGCCGATGATTGTGATCAGCCAATCAGACTTCAGCGCTCTGCCTCGACTAACTCATTTATTTCATTTCATATTTTCACGTTGTATCCTGCAGCTGTGGCAACCCAGTTTACCCCACAATGCTTAAAGTTTCATCTTCCTCTCTCACTTTGCTTCTCCTGTTTATCCCTCCATCTGCCTCCGCCTCCTCCTCCTCCGCCTCCTCCTCCTCCTCTTCCTCAGATTGGCTGCAGACAGTGAATCTTTCTCTCTTTCACACCCTAAAATCACTGAACGTCGCTCCACACCTTTCCTTCTTCTCTGTTCTTATTCAGCCATCTTGCCTCCTCTCCGTCCTCCTCCTCCTCCTCTACCTCCACCTCCCCTCCTCCCTCTCTATCCCGCTCCACGCTTCTCCTCCATGAACCGCTATATATAGACATGTGAAA
The DNA here is from genome assembly GCA_916700685.1 of Adelosebastes latens. NCBI lineage: Eukaryota > Metazoa > Chordata > Actinopteri > Perciformes > Sebastidae > Adelosebastes > Adelosebastes latens. The sequence continues at coordinate 10,164 of CAKAKR010016863.1, forward strand.
GATAAAAGGGTGCGTCTCTCTCTCTCTCTCTCTCTCTCTCTCTCTCTCTCTCTCTCTCTCTTTCCCCTGACCCCAGCGCTTTTTGATTTGTGGAAGAAGCTTGTTTTTTTTTGCCGAATATCTGCTGTGCTTCTTGAAGCAGGCTGGTAATGAGAACTGCATCACGCACACACACACACACACACACACGTCCATCACTCTCTCCTGTCTAAAGCTGGACATACACTGTACCATTTTAGAAATGTTGTTGTGTACTTCCTGCTCCTACTGTAGGAGGAGATCGTTTGCGATATAAAGCCAAAGCTCACGACCTGAGTGATCACACTGTACGGTCCCGTCGGCTCCTGAGGGCCGTTCTGGCTGTTGACAGTTGTCAATAAAGTTTGGTTTGAAAGCTCCGAGGCAGGTAAAGTGTATTTGCTAGCAGAAGTCTGTACGGGTCACAATGCTAACAAGGCGTGCTGCCTTTATCATCTGAGCCATCCTGTCTGCTGAAACGTCTAAAAAAAGAGGCAGCGACGTAACGTTGTATGGACTCGCTGTGGCGAGGAACACGTGGACAGTAGAGAATTGGAGGTAAGCTAGCTACGTTTTACTAGCTATATCTACCAACTGAGCAAAGACACGTCCAAAAGACATCAATTTAACATCTCTGGCGACGTCCGAAGACATCCACTGAGGAGCAAGAATGAAAGTTTTTACGACGTCTTTTTTAAACTTCCAGCTATTGATGTCAACCTGAGTTGCACGTCCGCAGACGTCCAAAAGTGGGTCTGGACTGACGGACGTTATACAGACATGATCTGAATGTCTTCCTGACGTCACATGTTTGCTGGGCTACATTGTTATCTTGATAGCGACGCTCTGATCGGTGTAAAAAGAGGAGAAAAAATGCGCTGACGTCGGGGAGTCGGCTCGAGGCTCTGCTTCAACTGTGTGAGAATCTGTGGACGGAAATTCATCTGACTGTCTGACGGCCGGTCGGGAGGAGTTAATCGGTCCTCGGTCCCAGCCTGTACGCTGCACGGCAAACGACGGCAGACGAAGCTGAAATTCGGCTCGACTCTAAAATGAGTCGTACAGCTCCTAATTCGGGACAGAAACGGGCTGAAATCGTACAGTGAGCGCCCAGAAAGCTTTAGTGGGCTGAGCCATTGTATCCACCATTTTCAAACTTAAATGGAAAACACACACAAACACACGCCTACTGACACACTAATACAAAAAAACGGCATGCATACACTCACACATATGCATGCATAACAAATTATTCACACACACAGACACACACATACAAACACACGCAGTAAAACTTGCAGCATCTTTCATGATGCAACTCATGGAAAGAGTCTCATCTCTGGGTTGTGACAGCTGTGCACGTACGTACGCACGCACGCACGCAGACACACACACACACACACACACACACACACTATAGCACATACTATATAACTGCTGAAGCAGCTCAGATCGTCGGCTTCAGCTGAGTTTCTGGTTAAATCAGCCCACTTCAAAATGACAAAATAGCACAACTAAATGGCATTTAGTGGAATTTCATCTTTATCTAATAAAGTGACGTCATCCTGGACTGGTTGTTCTCCACAGTTTAGTTTACTAGAGGTAATTCATTGTCTGCAAGGACAAGGCCAGAAATTATCACACTGCACATTAGATTAGATTAGATTAGATTAGATTAGATTAGATTAGAGGGGATCAGATTTTAATTATCACCATGGGAATTGGGTCATTTGGGCAGCAAAGAAAGATGAAAATAAATATATCCATTAAAAACATACTTGCCAACCTTGAAATCTTAAAAAAAAGGAGGATTTCAAAACCAAAGCGGGGGGTCTGACGCAGCTTTAACAATCCAACAAAGTGCAATAAAATAGCCGAGAATGACACAGACCTCACTGGTGACCATTGGCTGCAGAGTCGGAGCGCTGAGGTTTCCATTTCAAATAAACAAAACAAGCATCTGGAGAGTTTGGTTGAAAACCAAACAGTGTAGAGTAAGGAACAAACTGATTATTGGCTTAAACTGCAGCCACAAAATACCAAATAAATCAACAACCAGTGATGTAATAATATCATGAAACAAATAAGCTTTATCCTGTTCGTTCAATTTGAGGATCAGCTTTCACGATTTATTTAAATTGTCAGTATTTATATTTTTGAATATCAGATCTTCCCACAAAATCTCTGTATTTATAAAACACCCCAAATCCATCCTTCATCCTGATCTGTCATTTATAAAATAAACTTCCAGCAGGCATCACATCTCTCTCTTAATCTTCCCTCCCTCTCTTTCTCATGCCATCCTGAGTTAAGACCTCTTAATCTGGACCACTTGTGCCGGAAGATTCTCTTCGACTGTTCTTTTCCCATCCCTACTTCCTTCCTTTCTTTCAGTCCCTTGTTCCCTTTCCTTTCCTCTCGCTCCCTCCATCATCATACAATCTTAACTCAGCCGGGCCGACGGCTGCAGCATCATCTCCTCACTTGGGAAGAAGGGAAGAAGTGAGAGGAAGAGTGGAGGATGAATAAAAAAAATGAGAAAAGAGGTAGAATTGAGAAAAGAAGGAGGAACCAGACTAAAAGAAAAAGAGATTGGTGAACAATTAAGAGGATGAAGGGAGGCAACATATCCTCATACAACGGTTCGTATGACATCTAACGAAAAAAGTTATTCCTCATTATTTGTGCGTTTTCCTACGAATGTCCAGCAGCACGTGTCAATTTCTTGGTTAGGTTTAGGAAAATATCGCGGCTTGGGTTTAAATAACTACTAAAGTGGCGTTACTTAAGTACAGAAGTTACGTGACAAATAAATCACCGTTGACTTGTGGCCTCACACGGGGCACCAATAGTGGTCTCCTGGGTGAAAGTACGATGATTTTTGACCCACCCGTCCACCTGACCTCCTCGCTACGCGCTGTTTATCGCTCTTTATACTTCCTGATTCATGATTACATGGAGTAAATACAAATTGATTTCGAGGGATATATACGCATCAGTTTTCGTAGCTATAGAGAGGCAAAGTCCCGCCCCTTCCGGTGGACCCTATCGGACCTTATTTCAGGAAAAAATATGTACGGTAGTCAACAGAGAGACAGTAAATATTTTTTGATCCTGTTTAAATTGCGCCATGAATCTCACATATGATGCTCGTCAATTTAAAACATAATTTTGCAAGTCAAGAAAGTCTCAGTTTGCATCTCTTGCCCAATATACGTCACCAACAGAAGCTAGCTAGCTAACGTAGCTAATGTAGTCTTTGAAGAGACTGAGGAGAAAACTGAGAAATTGGGATGTAAAAAGGAAGAGATGGAAGGAGGATAAGGGGGGAAAGGAAGTGGCAAGAAGAAGGGATAAAGTATTGGAGGGGAGGGAAGTAAGAAAAGCATGTAGGAGAGAAGAAAAGAGGAAATCAAGAGGGAGGAAGAGAGGTAGAGTCGGAGGTGAAGTGGGTGAAATGGAGGAAGAAAGTAAAGGAAGGACGGCAATAAAAGGTAAAGGTAAAAGAAGAGAAAGCAAAGAAGGAATGATGGATGAAGAGATGAAAGGCAACAGGATATGCAGAGGTAAGGAGAGAAAGGGAAGCAAAGAGGGAGTTCAGGTGAGAAAGATGGAAGAGATGCAGGAAAAAAAACGGTACAAACGGAGACGGAAAGAGGAATAGATGGAGGGAGTGATGTGGTGGAGGAGAGAAGGATAAGAAGAGGAGGAGACATACTCACCAACCTCGAGACCTCAAAAATAGGGAGGACTTCAAAACCAAAGTGGGAGGTCTGGGGCTGTTTGTTTCCTGCATTCTGGTGACTTATAAAGAATGAAAATAGTAAAATAATAAGTACACTGTGAAAGCAATTTTTATGTTAATTAACTAACTTTAATTTTACTTTTAATTCTCAGGAAAGAAAACTGAATATAATTCGCCCCTCTGGCGTGAACTAATATTCATCAGTTTTTATTTATTTTTGCTCCTGCTTGAGTATTTCTTTCTCTTAGTTCTCTCCATCTCTCACTCACTGGAAGGTCCTTTCAGACACAACGCAACAACGGCATCACTGCGCTCTGAAACCCGTTATTTCCAACGGCTTACGTCGCACCACGACGGCTTTTCCCTGCGTCGAGCAAAGCCCGACTTCGGATGCTGCGTGGTGTAATGTGAACCCAGCAGCGAGCGGTCTCGAGCAGCTCTCTTCCGCCAGGACAGAGGTGTAGCTCTAATTGTAATCAGGTGTAGCTGTAATTATTGTCCGGGTGGAAACAGTAAGGCTTATACTCGCTGTACGGCGCCAGAAACAGGTTTAGATAACGAAAAATGGGAAAAAAAGGTGTGAAAATTTATTATAAATCGAGAGAATTGTGACACCGGGAAGGAAACCGGGAGAGGGCGATGAAAAACGGGAGTCTCCCGGGAAAATGGGGAGGGTTGGCAAGTATGAAGACGGGTGGAGGAGGAGGAGGTGTAAGTAAAGGTAGACAGAGAGAAGGAGGAAGAGGAAGAGGAGGGAGAATTGCAGTATTTTTATCATTCTGAGTGAGTGGGCTCCATAAAAGTAGGTTACTGTCAGCAGACAAGGAGAGGCTCAGACACACACACACACACACACACACACACACACACACACACAGCTACATGTACCATCTCCATTTTAGTTGTGCTGAAGCAGCTGCAGTGTGTATATATATATATATATATATATGTGTGTATGTGAGTGAGCCTGGAGCTCAGTGAGCCACCAGCTAAACTGTTGGTTCCAACATGAAAACACCAAGTGGATCGTCTAAACGGCAGCGGAGGATACTTCAGCAGAACAAAGACATGTGCCCTCAGAGGGTTCTGGTGATGCATCCATCAAGTACACCGGATCAGTACCGGCACCAGGACACAGGTCAGGTAGGCCGGACATGACTGCTACCAGCCCGTTCTCATTCTCAGGGCGTCAAATACTGACGCTTCGTCACGCTTTGGCACAAGTCACCCTACTTGCCAACCCTCCCGATTTTCCCGGAAGACTCGTTTTTTGTGAATGTGCAAGAAGAAAACAATGTATGCATTTTATGGTGAATGACGTCCAGTCATTACAACCCATTACACAGGTGTAGCAGGTATCTTTCTGCTGGTCCTATATACTACTGTAAGTCAGCAAACATGCCAATGTAGCACGGCGGCACATTACAGCCTCGTTGCTGCTGCAGCTGCATATCAGTGATTGATTTCCTGAAGAATTGTTGCTGCTGCAGAGCATCACGGAGCAACTACAATGTTATAAAAAGCAGACATGATGCTGACGTAGCGTACCAGTGTTAATGTATGGCATTTAGCTGTATAGGGTCTCAGCGTTTTCTGGCTTTAATGCATTCTGGTCCAGAGAGGCTGCAGCAGGTAGAGAAGAAGCTGGGCTACAACTAATGTTTGATGAATGTTGGTGGACTGAAATATTCCTCAAATCTTCTTTTGACACCAAAAAATTTGAAGTTTATCAAAGATGTTTGAGAGTGATGCAAGGTAAAATACAATTCCCTACATAATAACCTCAGATACAAACACTGTACTGATGCACACACACGCACACACACACACACACACACACACACAGGCACATACAGTACTCATGCACACGCACACGCACAGGTCTGGTGTGTGAAGAGGTGGGCTAACTAACATCCCACAGCGTCCTGCTAGCTCAGCAGCCGTAAAACTGTCAAGAGAACTGATGACCGACTATGCTGTCTTCTCACACACACACACACACACACACACACACACACACACACAGAGTGTTCACCTTAGCCATAAATCTCTAAACATCCCCACCTCCCCCTTCACTATAGCTGAACACACATGTGCACACACAAATATGCAGCTACACCCGGTCACACACTTCAACATTTCACGAACGCCGCCAAAGAGAGGAGGTTGGGTGGATGGGGGGGTCACCAGCAGACCGGCGTTCATGCCCCGGAGAAACCACAAGTCAACGTTGATTTGTCACGTATCTGACGTACTTAAGTAACGCCACTTCCGTAGTTCTTTTAAGCCAAACCATGATCTCAATAAATATGCATTCTGGGTTTGTCACACCACAGAAAAATGTGTTACTAACCACCCAGCCAAAGTTGAATGAAAAGTATATAAAGTATTTAAAATGAGCTTTCAAAATCATGGAAAAATCAGCAGTATTCTCTGCTCTGTGTCCGCTGAAGGCGCTGAAACCTGAAACCTCTCTCACCACAAGCGGGGAAAGTGCAGCTGTCAGGTTTCCTCCGTAGCGGCAAGCGAAAAGGGAAGAGCCCAGCGCTGAGTCGCCGTCCGACGGGCGGATTGGCGGAATGTGGCGTACGCTAGACCGCTTGCCCGGTGTCGCTCAGGGGCCTGAGTCCATCTGATGGAGGCTCAGTCCGTGGACGGTGTGAGGACGGTAACGGCCCCCGTCGCTCAGTCTACCCGGGGATTCAACTCGGCGGGTTAGGGACCTGAATTTCCTTTACAGGGCCTTTAACTAAGTAGATTTGTTGCCTAAGCCTAACCAAGTCGATCTTTTCCTAAACCTACGCAGCTTAATCGCTTAAACCTAAGGAAGTTGTTTCCTGTGAAGATGGGGGCTGCAGTAGTTGGCACCGTCGCCTCACAGCAAGAAGGTCGCAGGTTCAAACCCGGCCCTTCTGTGTGGAGTTTTCATGTTCTCCCCGTGTTAGCGTGGGTTTTCTCCGGCTTCCTCCCACAGTGCAAAGATACATTTTTGACTCTAAATTGCCCTGTGAGAGTCTGGAGACCTGTCCAGGGTGTACCCCGCCTTCACCCAATGTCAGCTTGGATCTGCTCCAGCCCAAATGTTTATTATAACATAAAACACTTCCCCATGTCGTCGCTAGCCAGCAGCTATCCGCTCTGAGCACCAAACTAAATACGTGTCGTCGGTTCTGCTATCCTGATCTGCATGACGTTAATGTAAGAGGCATTCGGTAAATTATTTAAAAAAATAGATATTACAAACTATTTTGAGATTTTAAATTTCAAATGATTAATAAAATTAATAAAATCCTATACTTCCAATGTTCTTAGCATTTATAATGTTGAAAGATTGATTTAAGACATTTTAATAGCAATTAAGGCCTTATTTTGAGAGTGTTGGGGTCCGTGGGAAGCCTGCTTCATATTGTCACAATATAATAAGAAAGGTGTTGAATCAAAATACCTGCTTTATTGAGTATGGTTATGTTACGGGGTATAATAACACTGTAAAGTTACACACTGTTTAACTTTAAGCTCTTTTATTTGATCCACATTTAATCTGACTAAACTGCGTCTCGTTGGAGGATCAACGTGTGTCTGACGCTGCGATCGATACGATCCAGTTACACTCTGAGGCAGGCGGAGGTTACACTACATGGATACACCTTACTAGTACTAGCAGTAGTAGTAGTAGTACTAGCAGTAGTAGTAGTAGTACTAGTAGTAGTAGTAGTAGTAGTAGTAGTAGTACTGCTGCTAGTTTGATTTCACACATTCACTTTCTTGAGCTGCGTTGTTGAATCACACATCTATCTATCTCATGATCTCTCCTCCCTCCTTCCCTTGCTTCCTTTCCTCTGCACATCTTTCATCCCCTTAAATAAAAGCAACTTGTCACGATGTGTCAATAACAGCTTATATCCTGTTTATTGTACCGCCTGCATCTGTGAGCCCGTATATAGATAATGAGTGTGAACACACACACATATTCGTGTCTATGTGTCGGTGTGTGTGTGTGTGTGTGTGTGTGTGTGTGTGCGTGCGTGCGTGCGTGCGTGCGTGCGTGCGTGCGTGCGTGCGTGCGTGCGTGCGTGCATGCGTGTGTGTGTGTATGTGTGCACACGCAAGGTGATTGGCTGATAAATGATGAATGCTCAGGAAATGAGGAGTTCAGCAGCGAGGAGAAGCAAACACATGACATCAGCAGCTTCTACATTAGTCACCAAATCACATCTGCAGAACGGAGCACTATCCCATTATTTAGTACACACACA
>CAKAKR010016871.1:13985-24981 GCA_916700685.1 Adelosebastes latens
CCCAGCAGAGACACACTTTTTGCAGGTTGGATGAACCTCAAGTTTTCAAGGTCAAGCTGGACATTTTTGTTCTTGTTGTGTTGAAACACGGTTCTATCATGCATGTTAGGGTGCAGGTATCTGGCCTAATGCTCAGGTAATCTGAAGGTCTTGAAAAGGCCTTGCAAAGTCTTTAATTTCATTTACAAAGATCTTGAATATATTTTCTTGCCAGCTGTAGTAACAATAACTTTATGGGCCGTACACATAACCACATTTTTTGTGCCCTCAAATCCATCGTTCTCAATGTAGAAGGTACGCTCAAACACGAGAGCGATGCCGTTGCAGCGTGCAAACGTTCCCAAGCGCCTATTAAAAATAGTACAACTTTTGGAACAAGCGCACCGCATGTCATGTGATGAGGACCAACCAATCACAGCCGGCAGATATCTTTTCTTTCTTACATTAATATCAATCGAGTGAATGTCCGTCTGAGGTTCACTCTGGTTTTACCTCGGTTGTTCCACCGTCTGCCATTTCCGCTACCTGGGGAGAGCTACCGATGGCTACCAGAGAAAACAAAAGCGCAATCCTCTTTGGTTGCGTAATGGTTGACGCACTTTGTACCCGGTGGCAGACAGAATGACATAGTGAAAGCAAGCCTTATAGGGAACCAATCTAAACGCGGATGGTGTCATTATTCTTTAGGCATTAGATTGTTCAATCAACATTAACTTCATTATCTATTATCTATCGACACTTTAATTGGTTTATCCATCCATCCATTTTCTGCTGCTTATTTAGGTCCAGGTCATGTTAATTTATTGATTATATTACTAGTAATTATTATTTTATAGCTGGGAATTACAGAAAAACATTTTATATAAATGCCAATAAAATCATGTACCTAATAAATAATAATAGGCCTTATTGTCCCTACTGCTTTTCCATCATTCTTTGGTTTGGTATGATCAAGTGTTCCTTTTATTTGGTATTAAAAAGGTCTTTTAAACGACTTTAATTTGGTGAAGAGTGCAGAAACTTCCCAGCATTCACTGCCAAATTAAACCCATTTCTCTGTGTGGTTCACAGACCAACCTGTAAATCCCTTTTCCCGCCACAGTCTGGTGAAATAACTATTAAAAACACGGTAACAGTGTTACTCTGAGGTTCTTGGTAAAACCACATGAAACCTTTTGTTCCTACACTTGCATTACTGTCACTCAGGCCTTATAAAGCTCTCACTTAGAGGAACAGGGCCTTTTGATGTGGTAGATAATCCCAGCCAAAAGCAACACTTGGGAGAGCTAGGAGTGTTCATTTTGTAACCGTGCAGTCGCTCTTCTCTGAATGTAATAAGTTTCGGGTTATTGCCAAGGCAATGCAACAACCTCCACTCTCTTAACTGTCTCCCCAGAATAGGGTCTTTATTATGGTATGAAAATGTGCTTTCTGAGGGCTTTCGTCCAGCCGCCCACTCGATTTGCACAGATGAATTAATTTTGTAAAGCTTGAAATAACCCACAGTATATTATGACACCATCTCTTCTCTCGACTTCAATGGATGTGTTTATGAAAAATCTGTGTTTGAAACTTTTTTTTGCCGTGGTGTATTGATACTTAAATTGAACCAAATAGCCTGCTGAATGTTTGATTATCATTTACTTGTTTGAAAAGGAAAGTTATTCAGTGTGTGTCACTGTACTGGTTGTCATATCGTGATTTAAAAAAAAGCGTTTGAGATTTGTGGCACCATTAAGGTGTCGAGTTAAAGACATTCAATAGTTGCACTTTTCCCAGTATTCATTTTTTTTTTTTAATTTTGAGTGTTATGACATTCATTCTTTTTAGACTTCAGGAGGCCAGGCTTAATTTCAGGACAAAAAATCCCTCATTTGACATTTGACTTCCTGGTTGTTATTGATCATACTCAATTTAAAATCTGCAATGCTTTTGTTATCTCTCAGCTGCTTGCTGAATAAAGGCCTTTAAAAAAGGGCCGATGGCGTTTTTTTCGTGCGATTAATTCGCACGTTAATATATTTTTTTGAACTGTTGTTTTGTCATGAGTACTTTCACACAGAACGTGAATATTACGTGGCGAAAATTGGCATACTTTTCCTTGGAACGAGGTTGATTTTCTGAGCTTTTGCACTGCGAATAAAGGCATCAACCAATCACGTTGTACGGAACCAAATGAGTTGCATCTATATTTATGAAACAACAACACGGAGGCTCTGTAGTCCAAATGGCAAACTTTATTACTCCTTTCAACCTTGAAAAAGGCAGCGCAGACCAGATCCACTCCTTCCGTTCTTCCCTTTCACAATAAAAGCCCTTGACATGTAATATTCGCAGGCATTTTTGTGTCGTTTATTCGTCACGCCCCCGGTGTGTAAAGGCCTTAAGACTTGCTGCTCTAAAGCTTTTGAAGCTACTACAGTATTATAATAGTCAGTGAAATCACATTTTTCTTACAGCTGACTTGCAATTTTATTAGGACTGACGCGAATGCTTCAAAGCTTTGATCGTTGCCATGATATTTTACCTCCAAATCACTATTCGAATGCTTCGTTTTTTAAATTTTTTATATGTAAGTATGTAATAATAATGTATAATTCCCCAAATACCTCATGAAATAAGGAATAATCCCACAACAGTATTCAGTATTCATATTCCACATTAATTATTATTAGTTATTCTCAGATGGATATCGCTGTTTGTTGTGTGTAGAGGTGAGTGTGTGTACATTACTGCAGCAGCAGCTGGACTAGCTTTGAATATTTCTCACCGAAGCTTTGACAGCCCTAATTTTTATAAACATCACCACAAGAAAAGATGAAATTGCATTGCAATTTTTCACAAAGAGCTGCCCAGAAATCTTTCACACTGGGCGTCAATAATCAAAATTAAACTCCTGCTCATCAAGTAATTCATATACATGCAGTATATACACAATGCATCGGTTGATTCAGTCACTTATATTGTGATGCCCTTCACTGCAAGGCTTCAAGGCTGAAGTGAACTAAACCTGCCTCCTCTCTGCCCTCAGTGTGTTTGTGTATTTATGTGTGAAGTGGAGAGAGGAGACCACGCAGTAGCGCGTGACTGGAGTACCCTCCAGTGTTTGGATATCTGTTGCCGTCACTTTGCAGGGTATCCGCTCCTCTCAGCAGACGATTGCTGATCTTACAATATGGCTCCTCCACTGAAACATCTGTAACCCGCAGTTTATAGTACATACAGTATATACAAGCTTGAATAGACACATGCACACTGCCACTTTTAACCTTTATTTAAAGACACAATTTATTGACTTACTTGTTAGTTATGACACCCAGACATACCTCTGTATACACAGACATGTTCATCTCAGCTGCTCTCCAAGGACATCTGGAGGACTGGTTTTAGCAACCCTGACTTATCAGCTTATGGCAGACAGGGAGCGCTAGAAAGCTGCATCCCACTCCTGCTGCCGTGGGAGGAGCACTTGGCTCAAAGAGAGCACTTGCCACTCTAAAAACTGCCCCTATGTGCGGATGCAGTGGCTGCTGAAAAGGGTCTTTTAGTTCAAGTGTGAGATTGTGAGATAAGATGAGCGTCCTCTGCGTTTGATGCTGTTTCAAGTGAGCTTCTGGCTTCAGCAAATGCTTGAGCTGTGAAGGGGAATAATATACCCTCTAATCTGAAGACAACAGATGAGCCGGCTGTCCCTTGATCTGCACTGGAGACATTGTGTGAGCCCCGAGTTACTAAGCTGGTTGAATGGCATTTTTTTAATTGAATAACACAGATTAGCTGCTCTGATTGTGATGATGCTGTATAAATCTCTATTGTGACACACTCAGGGAACAGGCTGTTATCTCTCTGGAAACTACATTGTGTGTAGCCTATTTTGTCCTCAGACTGCTACTCATAAAGATATAATAGCCAACTAAGACACTGCTTCACTGGTTTGTCCTGTGGGACACATTTTCACACCTGTAGTTTCTTTCATTTGTTTCCGAAATGACAAACAAGCTCCATTGTTACCTTTTTAGTAGGGCTGGGACAATACACATATCTCCCGCTTCGATACTGTCACGATACTTGGATGCCGATTCGATAGGCTAAGTATTGCGATTCTATAAGAATTGCGATTCAATATTACGATTTATTGCGATTTTTGTTAACTCTTTTGAACACTAAACCATGGGAAAAGTTGAATCATACATTTCTAGGGACTTTTACTTTGGAAAATATCCAAATTAATACAGTAAAATGTTTGATTTTCAGCATGTATGTAGAATAAATACATTTCCCTCACAAATTAGTGGTATTTTCTTTTTAATTTATAAGGGACATGCAATGTTTTATACTTCATGTGAATATAATCCAATCAATCTAATTTCCATATATGTATTTTGTATATGCAGTTCCGTTTGTGAACACCTTATTTTGAAAACCTGGCGTAGTCACACGTGTATACTTCCTCTAACTTCTCCAAGTGCGTCTCTAGCTCTCCCGTCAGCTTCATTTTCTTTATACATCCATGGTCAGCTCCATCGGGGCTGTTTGAATGCATTTAACATTAATGTCAGTATATGGGTGCTCTACAGTTGTAGTGGCGGCTGGCCTGACCGCACGTTACCGTAATATGATGACGTTTCCTATCCATAACAGAGTTAGCATGCAGCTTTAGCCATGATGTCTAGCTCCGCTTTTCCTGGCAATGTGTGAAACCCAAAGTGTTTCCATACTTTACTGGATGTGTAGTGTTTACCAGTTTTGATTTAACATGTGAGGGTGCAGGTCGTATCCACGTGGAACCTCCGCCGTTTTCTGCTTTGTCGGCTCGCTGCGGTTTGTTTTGGTGATGGATACAGAACGGATTTGACGTCACGTTACTCAGACTACAAAAATAAAAGTGGTAACTTCCTTCTACCTCCACAAAGACTCAAATGAAGCAAATATATCAATTCTGGCATTAAAAAAAATAAATTTCAAAATTGTTTAAAAAAAAGAAATTGCGATACATACAGTAGGTGAATCGATTTATTTCCCACCCTTACCTTTTAGCTCTGCTCTGGTTTGTGTTCAGACATTTTACACCAAACTAATAGCTGTAAGCATCAAGTCATATGGAGGGACAGCTGATTGATTGGACTGGCGACTGTCATTCTACATCATCATCGCTACATGGAATGAAATCAAAGTTCAGAGCGTCATGTGCATTTTATTACACCTTTTATGTTTTATTTATGTCTGGTACCTACATTATGAAGCCTGTTTTGTCCTCAGACACTGTCATTAATAGTTGAGTCAGTCTGGAACGTGCTGCCATTCCTCTCACTCCAACCACTCAGCCATTAATCAGACGCCTTTTACGATCTGAAGTGAATGCTCACTGTATAATCTCACACCCTGAGATTCAGGCTGGTTAAACAAAAAGGACAAATGTCTCGCAGTCACGGCAGCAGCAGTGTTTAGATATCAGAAACGCTCCGAGTCTGTTCGTTAAGACACAGATCAGACTTCAACCGGTGGATGTGTTTAAGGCTTTCTTTGTCACAGAGCGGCCCACTGTTACTGTTGCCGGCGGCAGTTTCATGTAAGTACACCCGCCTGGAAATCCAAGATGTGAATGAGAAAGAAAAATGTCCCCTCATGGTCTCGGATGTTACATTCTAGCTCGAAAATGGAGGAGAGTGGAGGCGTTTGTGTCATTTTTGTGGAGAAATTTTCACTGCCATGTCCTTTTTGCTCCCATCAGTGGGTCTAGACTTGAAACAAAGTCAACAGCCTGACACTGCAATTACAGTTTATGGCATTGGCTGATTGGAAAATGAGAAATGGGGTTGAAAGGTTGGGGCGTCTGGACAGGGAGCTGTTGCATGACTAATAAGCACTGAGAGAGATGGGCCTGAGCGTGGCAGTTGAGCAGACAAGATGTAGCTTACACACATTCGCACGTGCTCACACCAGGAGTTGGGATTCATTTGGATCAGGGGTGTCACGATTCTCCAAATCCACGATTTGATTTTCAATTTTAAGGTCATGATTCGATTTTCAATTCAAACATTATTAGACTACGGAGTCTTGATTCGTAAAGATCAGCAGTTCATTCGTTTGATGCCCTGACAGCTGTCATTTACACTTTCAAATTCTTCTTTAAAAAGAGAACTGAACTCCCTTTTTATTTAGAAAGTGTTTCAAAAGTTAGACTACAACAGTCTACGATATAAAAAGCTGCATCTTTTCAATACCAGTATCTGTGTGACCCACCTCAGTAAATAACCATTACATAAACAAAACATAAATCCTTCTGCAGTGCATTACGGTTTTGTTGTCATTTACTGTTGCGCTTGTTTCTCTCCTCTCTTTTTCCCAACAATTAATCGATTACTTGTCAACTATTGAATTAATTGGCAACTATTTTGATAATCGATTAATCGTTTTGAGTAATTTTTTAAGAATATTTTCTGGTTTCTTTCCTCCTCTGTGACAGTAAACTGAATATCTTTGAGTTGTGGACAAAACAAGACATTAGAGGACGTCATCTTGGGCTTTGGGAAACACTGATCAACATTTTATAGACCAAACAACTAATCGATTAATGGAGAAAATAATCAACAATTAAAAAAGGTGTTAGTTGCAGCCCTAACCGACATGCTCGTGAGATGGACGACTCTACAACTCACTAGACTGATCCAAACTGGCCTCTGTAGATTGGAGAAGGCTCTCTTGTCAACCTGTTCTTGTTCTGTTTCAGAGGTGAAGGATGCTAGCTGTTAGTTAAAACATTAACTAAGGAATGTGCAGTATAAACTAACTTCATACATTTCCATTTCAAATAAAAGGTTAAAAGGCCTGTGATCAAAAAATGTCAGTTCACCCCAGAACACGGCGCTTTAATGCCGTCCACGTTTCCTCCCTTCAGTCAGACGTGGAACGTTCCAGCAGCTCGACAAGTCTGACGGGCAGCAGGTGCTTGACAGGAATCAAATCGGTCCCCCTTATCACAGCGCTCTAATTGATGGCTCATTTTCCACAGTGGTGGAGAAATCTAATTAGAGATCATCAGATCAGCAAACATGCTTTGAGCTCTAAGGCACGAGGAGTGACACAACAGTGAGGCCCGATGCAGTGTAATTATTGTCAATCTTAAACTGCAGATAAGCCCACCTGCACTGCACAAGTCTAGTAAGTTTCTCTTCGCAAATGTGACTTTAAGATACCTTGAACAAGTTGATTTAAAACATATTGGCCAGTATTAAGTCTATACTTATTACTTCTGCCAAGGAGGTTTTCGGTTCGGTTTGTTGGTTTGTTTGTCAGCAGGATTATGGAAAAACTACTGGCCTGGTTTTCATGAAACTTGGTGGAAGGGTGTAGCATGGGCCAAGAAAGAAGCCATTAAATTATCGGAGCGGATACACGCATCATTTTTTCACTTATGGAAACAGCCTTGGCGGAGGTCTGCGCTCTCCGAGTGCCCTTTTAGTTTTATTTATCTGTTCACTTCACATGAACGAGAGGGTTGATCAGACGGAGCGTAAACGTCCCTGCTACATTTTTTTTGTGTGATAAAATTGTTATTATTACTTGAACCGAAGAGATGTAGACATACAATCAGCAATACAGCAGTGCATAAAGGTAAACAAACAAAACACACTGTATATATAAAGGACTGGTCAGTAAGATTTAACAATAATATGACAGACCACAAAAAGCGCGTATATTAAGTCACTATAATGGATGCAGATGAATATACATGCATAAACATACATCTAAACATACATATGTATATACGGATATACATAACATCTGCAAACACCTCATGCACATCCAACGCTAATATATACAGTACATGCATTCATATACATAAAAAAATGCATACTGACATATAATACATACTAACATATTGCACATACATACATTGCATTACAGTATTTTCAAAATTTGTGAATTAATAATGTGCTAAAATTACAATTAAATACAAGGTGAAATGTTCATAATGGAGACTGCTTGAATTATGGGGGTGACATTTTTTATTATTTTCATGTTTTCATGCATAATTCTTTGAGTTTGTCTGCCACTCATACCCCGTTTTGTGCATTGAAAATGGAAAATCAAGCGTGACATGGGGATTTTTGCTCTATGGACAGAGAAACCTGACTGTAAATGGGCCACATTAACTGCCATTATTACAGTATGCTGCACTTTTACGTGCCACTATTCCAAAGATTTTGCAAGTTTGAACAGATAAACGCACAATCCTTTGTTTTCATATTGTATCTGTTGATTTTTTTAGGTATTTTGTGAAGAAACTGGAAGGCATGGACTATTAAAAATAAGTTAATAGTTAATTTAAAGCCAAATATATAATTGCTATGATAATTCTTTGAAAAGCAATTAGCCAGTGGTTAAAAGAACTTTTAGGTTTCTTGTCTAATCTGTAGACTAAAAATCACCAGTTATATCCAGATCTACCATTTGCACGCATTATTTCGTTTATTTTTGCTAATGTATTCATGAATGATTTCATCTGTTCGGTAGTCAGTGTGCTGTAAAATCTAATAAATGCGATGGAAGCACATGTATATGCAGATGTTGCACATTTCCATATATATTGCTACGACTTGCATGCAAAGCAAGCTATGGAATATCCAGTGAACATCAGTGACTGTGCGTAGAAAAATTAATCATTCCACCTATCAGATAGATGTAAGAGGCTACAGGAGCAGCAGCAGCTTAATGTGAGCTGATTCTGGCAGATCTCCACCGAGCGACAGATTGGCACCTACTGCTCCACAGAATGTGCTCTTCCTTCCTGTATTAATGAACCCAGGGGGGAAAAATGAATGGAGGGATTTTCAGTGGACCAGGTTTTCATAACATGCAGGAACTCCTGCAGAGGGATACCATTTTTAGCCCTTCATTCGCACCATTCACTACAGATTACAAGATGTTAAAGTGGACTCAAATAATAGATCATTTTTCTGTTAAAGGCAGGGTCGGTAAAGCTGAGATATTAGCAAGAGTACACTACATTTTAAAAATGATCCAACAGAAAAACCCAGCCCAGTGTTGCCAACTCTTTTCCAATGAAATTAGTGAGCAGCACTAGCTCTAAAAGTAACCAAGTTGGCAACACTGACAGTCCGTCGCTTCAGGCCTCCCTTCAAAGCCACTCCCCCAAAATTATCAGTATGAATGTAAACAACGAACATGGCTATTATTAGTACTCACAGCCGACCAATTTCGGGCCAAATTAAATGATTGGATGGTTTATTACAGTCCTGCGACAGCCACAGATACCGGATGTACCAGGATGTAATGAGAATTTCAACAAATATAATAAAAAATGATTAACACTACCAACCGTACCTTTAAGAACAAGCTGCACAATTGATCAACATTTTATCGAAATCACAATATACTGCAATTTTCAAATAGCAGGAGGTGCAATATTTGTTAAAGGCGAAATGTGTGTCAAAGTACCATTCTAAATTAAATATTGTGGTGCTGCAGAGATGTCCTGTCCTACACATCATAATCTACAGACTAAAGAAAACATCTTTGTTTTCTACAGATCCCCACAAAAATCAGACCATCATCATTTTAATGTGTTTTTCATTGAAATTGAGAATTATAATGTAAAAATGATCATTCCCCCTAATATCACAAATCATATTGCAACTGCAATATCAGTCAAAATAATCGAAATTATACATTTTTTCAAAATTGTGCAGCCCTAGTTGGAAATGATTTTCATTATTCATCAATCTAATGATTATTTTCTTGATTAATTATTTAAAAAATGTCAGAAAATTGTGAAATATACCCCTCAAATTTCCCAGAGCCCTTACCCAGTGTCTTCAAATACCTTTTGTATAACCAACAGTCCAGAATACCAACAGTCTGCCGGATGATGCGAAAATGATGCGGTTTGCATCACCTGGACCCTCGCTGGCAAATGAGCGGTGAGTGAACGGGGAAAATCTGCAAAGTTTCCCTTTAATCAATCATCAAAATAGTTTCCGATATACACCGATCAGCCATAACATAAAGACCACTGAGAGGTGAAGTGAATAACATTGATTATCTCGTTACAAAGGCTCCTGGCAGTGGGGGGGATATATTAGACAGCAAGTGAACATTTTGAACTTTGTGTTGGAAGCAGAAAAAATGGGCCAGCGTACGGATGTGAGCGACTTTGACAAGGGCCAAATAGTGCTGGCTATACGACTGGGTCAGAGCATCTCCAGAACTGCAGCTCTTGTGGGATGTTCCCGGTCTGCAGTGGTCAGGACCTACCAGAAGTGGTCCAAGGAAGGAAAACTGGCGACAGGGTCAGACCCGAGTCTCATTGATGCACTTGGGGAGCGAAGGCTGGCCCGTGTTGTCTGATCCAATAGAAAGGTTAATGCTGGTTCCGATAGAAAGGTGTCAAAACACAGTGCATCGCAGTTTGTTGTGTATGAGGCTGCGTAGCCGCAGACCGGTCAGGGTGCCCACGCTGACCTAATGTTATGGCTGATCGGTATATGTTCTGTCATTTCAGCTTTGCTTCATTTGTATTCAGCTCAGGTTTGTTATGTTATTTCTGTTGTATCATTTTTATGTTGTAGAGCGTAGATTAATCTGTAAACTCCTCTTTATTTCACACTGCATTAGAAATCTCTGCATGTCTTAATTCCCTTTAAATGTGAACATTAAGACGCTGTGTAAACACAGACGGTAGACGGCGAGGCAGACAATGGATCAGTGAATCAATATGGTGCACAGCTGCCGAGAGGAGCTTTGACCTTTGGTTACTAAGGACGGCAGCCTGATGTGTACAACCTCTTTGAGCTACACTGCGACGTGTCATTTAGCTTTCTTCTTTCAGCCGCTGACATTTATTTCTGAGGTGCCTTTATGCAGCGGTGACTGAGCAACTCTGCAGCACCAGGATCTGTCTGCTAGAGTGGAGTTGTTATGTTGATATATGCATGGGTATAATCTGTTTTCCTCATCAGAGCTTGAGAGAGAA
>CAKAKR010016900.1:0-13795 GCA_916700685.1 Adelosebastes latens
TATTAATTTCTTTTCATCGTTATTAATTAAACTCGCATTTCTATGTCTCCCAATACAGATATTCGGGGGTCCTGTGTAATTACTTATTCTGTAGTTATTCTGACATATGTTTATAAATATAAATATTGTTCCAAAAATAATTCAAGTGGGAGCTCTTCCAAAACATATGTATGAGATCCCCATTATCTGAGTCACATCTTGGGCATTTAGGAGATGCATTGGGGCTGAACTGATGTAGCCTATGTGGGGTATAATACACACAGTGACATATGTTAAGTGTCTGTAAATCAGAGGATTAACATACTAGCTGTATTTGGTAGTTTGTTATTATATGTTGCTTGTATAGAACTGGCGATAGTGTTGGTGTGTCCTCTCCAGCAGATAACTCACCGTTGGTAGATGGAGGTTCTGTGCTGCTACAGCCAAAATCCCAGCTAGAATCACCTGCGAACACAAATCACACAACCAAAAGTTTCAGCTGCCAACCAGAGAACAGGAGAATAAGACATTTTACTTTTACTCCACTGCAATTATTTGACACCTTATTTTACTTTTCAGATTAAGATTTGAAATACAAATCACATTAAGAACTTTTAAAACATGATGTATTTAAAAAAAAAAAACAGATATATACAAATTGAGCTTAAACCATCAGCTAATTAATCAATAACTTGATTCGTCAATTATAGAAAAATTAATCAGCGACTGTTTTCATAAATAGTTTTATAAATAGTTTTACAAATAGTTTTCTCTCCTGTGTTTATGACTTAAGAACAAGTGGAAAAAAAAGGTTTTGCCAGGATAAACTTTTAAAGTTTTTTAAATTTTTTTAATCTGTGAAACAGGCAGATTTTTTTATTTTTTTTTATTTTTAAAAAGTTACCATTTTAAAAATATTAATAAAAAACAATATTGTCATTATAATTATTATTAGCCAAGTTCATTCTCATAAGTTACCTTTTAAAAAATAATAATAAAAAAATGATTGTTAGCGTAGTTATTATTAGAATTATTATTTCACCATTTGTATAATGGGAGTTTATTTATTTAAAAAATATTTTAAAAAAAAACTCAAACTTTTTGGGGCCAGGGACCCCTCATAATCGTAATTCCGATCAAGCATAATACTTACTTCTATTTGTACTCCTATATGCCATTGAAACTGTTTGTATTATAAAACTTTTCAATCTATAAATACTTCAGACCTGTTTCATAGTGATAAAAGTGAAACACATTATTTCAGTTTGAATCATGTTAAGATAAAATAAGATGAGATAATCCCTTATTTGTCCCACAGTCAGGAAATTTGCATTGTTATTTGAATGTCAATATAATCATATCCATGTGCTTACCAGTAGAGATGAAATGAAGAAAGGGATGTCTGTAGCCTCTTGACTCAGGCCTTTGGACAGAAACACGGCCACACAGGTGAACTGAAACACACTCAGGCCAATCTGAGTGATCTGGGACAGCAGAGAGAAAAGTTCATATTAAGACTGCAGAACTCCTGGTATGTATTAGTTTCAGACAGACAGACTATCCCAGGGGTCAGCAACCTTTACTATCAAAAGAGCCATTTAAAAAAAAAAATTAGTCTTGAGCCGCAAAACATTTGAGCATTGTGATGAAGGTAACACAGTTTATAGTCCAAGTATATGGTATATAAGTCTAATGCAGTGAGGGCCAAAGTGCAAATGTACTACGGAGTA
This sequence comes from Adelosebastes latens, assembly GCA_916700685.1. Taxonomy (NCBI): domain Eukaryota; kingdom Metazoa; phylum Chordata; class Actinopteri; order Perciformes; family Sebastidae; genus Adelosebastes; species Adelosebastes latens. The sequence continues at coordinate 1,710 of CAKAKR010016900.1, forward strand.
TTAGGGCCACATTGAGGGAAAACAATCAGAGATTTACAGAATAAAGTCACAACTTAACAAGAAAAAAAGTTGTAATATTACGAGAATAAAGTCATAACTTTACAAGAAATAAAAGTCGTAATATTACGAGAATAAAGTCACAACTTAATGAGAAAAAAAGTCGTAATATTACGAGAAAAAAGTCGTAATATTATGAGAATAAAGTCATAACTTAACGAGAAAAAAAGTCGTAATATTATGAGAAAAAAGTCGTAATATTACGAGAATAAAGTCATAACTTTACGAGAAAGAAAGTCATAATATTACGAGAAAAAAAGTCATAATATTACGAGAATAAAGTCAGAATATTACGAGAATAAAGTTATAACTTAACGAGAAAAAAGGCGTAATATTACGAGAATAAAGTCAACTTTATGAGAAATAAAAGTTGGAATATTACGAGAATAAAGACATAAATTTACGAGAAATAAAAGAAAATAACACGTTAAATTAATACCTTATAAACTTATGACTTTATTCTCATAATATTACGACTTTATTCTCGAAATCTCAGATTTATTTATTTTTCCTCAATGTGGCCCTAATACCATAGACCTACAACAATGATAAATAAAAATGAAAATGTAAACAAAGAACAGTTATTCCTTACCCCCAGGGCTTTGGGCTCAGCCTCCAGGTACTTCTCTTTCCTGTGGACATTTCTCTGGAAGCTGATGGCGACCAGAGGGCTCTGAGCTGGGCTGACACCTTCCTCCATCACTGCTGTTTCATCTGCAAACAGACAAATGAATAATCTGACTTTGGAATGGAAGAAAAAGAGAAGTGCATTGCATTGCAGATGTGTCAGCTTCAGTATCTCAAGCAGAGAAAACAACATCTGGATTTCATCACTCTGCAAAAACAACATGTTCTTCTTCCCTCGCTGTTAACTACTTAAAGCTATATGGAATAATGCATTATTAACAAAGTTTTTTACCTGCCATGGTCACGATATAATCCCCAATAACTTCCCTTTTTCAACGTGTTTTTCTAGCAGACACAGCAGTCTGCTGATCGGAAGTTTTGCAACAGCTCTGTGAATGTGGGTGATCTAGTCCCACCCCCGCCTGCCACTGAAACATGACACCTGCTGGACTATACTGCTGCTACAAGGCTCCTCTATGGCTCCTCTCACACTAGTTCTAACGGGGATCAGGATTGGCTGAGTGGAGGCTACTTTCACTTCACTTCCTCTACCAACATCTGTCAAACAAAGCTGTGTGGAAGCCCTGAGGAGCAAAAATTCCTTCTTTTTTTTTCATCTGTGAAAACCGGTGAAAAAAAATAATAATTGGAAGATTTTTTTTTTCCACAAGAGGCTGAAGGTCATCGAATGAACTTTAGATATTTTTTGAATGTTTTTCTCCATAGTTTGTCTGTCCATATAGGTCAGGGGGCAGCAAGCTGCGGCTCCGGAGCCACATGCAGCTCTTTAGCTCCTCTCCAGTGGCTCCTTGTGGATTTTTTAAAATGAAAATGAATAACTGTTTTTTGTTTACATTTTCATTTTTATTTATCATTGTTGTAGGTCTAATGTACGACGGTACGACGGAGTCACATTGAGGAAAAAAAATAAATCTGAGATTTCGAGAATAAAGTCATAATATTAAGAGAATAAAATCATAGGTTTACAAGAAAAAAGTCGTAATATTATGAGAATAAAGTCATAATATTATAAAGTAGTAATTTTACGTGTTATTTTCTTTTTTTCTCGTAAAGTTATGGCTTTATTCTCGTAATATTACAACTTTTTTCTCGTAAAGTTATGACTTTATTCTCGTAATATTACAACTTTTTTTCTCGTAAAATTACGACTTTATTCTCGTAATATTCTGACTTTATTCTCGAAATCTCAGATTTTTTTTCCCCTCAATGTGGCCCTAATACTCTATCGTAATGATATCCTTTTTGAAATGTTTTGAGAGATTCATCTGTAAAGTAATAAGTCCATTAGCAAAGCTGAGTGCTCAAGAAGTAAACCAGAGGGAACTAATTAACCTAATTACGCCCGGTGCATTAGAAAAGCAACACTCTCAGTGAGTGTCACATTGAAAAGGGTCTGGAAATGTTAGCACCGCGCTGAGACTGTGAAGAATGGACATCTACAAAGCTGGAGAGGCCGCCGGTAAGAACTCTACCAGATCACAGACTGAGAGACTGTTTGAGGGTGTTGATTGTTTGTTAATTGTTTGTTAAATGTTGGTATATATCCTGGTTCACATTCAGTCACAAATGTGGTGAGAAGTATACATGGGCTTTTGGGAAATGTTGTTTAAAAATTACATTGAATAAATGATTTAATATTACCTCAAACGAATTATAAAATACTTTGTGTTTTAAATAAATAATTAAAAATAGTAATTAAATAAAAATAATATAATACACATATTACCTTTATGTTAAAGGTCCCATATTATAAAAAAGTGAGTTTTTCATGTCTTTCATATTATAAATCAGGTTTAAAGGTCCCATATCGTGCTCATTTTCAGGTTCATACTTGTATTTTGTGTTTCTAATTGAACATGTTTATATGCTTTAATGTTAAAAAAACACATTATTTTCCTCATACTGTCAATGATAAATAGAGTAATGTGTGAGATTCAATTGTGAAGTAATAAGTAAAAAAGCAATTGCACAATTTACAAATACTCTTCTAGTACAGAAATGTGAGCAGCAAAAAATTATAAAATTAATTATAACTACACACACACTTAGAAATATATCAATCTTTATTGGCACAGGAAGTCAACAACAGGTAAAAGTGCTCACACACTGTGGATAACTGTACACACAGTGGGTTCCTCGTTTTCTGTTCACTTCGTGACTTCAGAGCATCACCTGATGGATGAAATCTGGAACTGCAGCTGTGAGCAGCAGGCCGTCGTATCCTTCCTCAAATCGAACTTTTATTCAATTCTACAACTACTGCAGAAGCCCACAGCCACTGAGGGACATTTACACAGAGATGGACCGGAGCCACCGACGTCACATCCAGAGTCCTGCCCCTCCCGCCATGCCACTATTCATTATGTCAACATGAGCAAGTCTAGCCTTAAGGGATCTGATCGTACAGATAGTGAATGAGAGTCCAGGTTTTGAGATATCTGCCTCTGAGGTTTCTGCTTCCACCCCGAAACAATGTGGCTGCACAACATTGAAAAATGACATTTGAAAAACTCACCATCAGCTTGTTTTACCAGACACAATATCCTTTGGTCACCCTGTGTATAATAATTGCTACAACTGTAAAGGGTGACCAGGACACGAGCCAAAATACGAGCCACTATTCAGTTTTCAGATGTCATTTTTCGTCGCATTAAAGTGGTTTTAGAAGCGAATATAAATCAAAACCTGAGCACATCAAACTGAAACCATCTGCCTGGCTTAGAGGAAATATGTTATAATGTAGGTGAACCGACCCTTTAACATGTAGCTATAGGACTTGGGGATTCTGCTATTTCCGATAGGCGCCTGCCTGAATGCAGCATGATAATTGAGCTTCAAAAGTTAATTTCTTGACCTTGGAAAACAGCTGTTGAGAAAACAATCTCACCATGAGGTTTATTTAGTAGCTGGAGCTGCAGCTTTTGATCATATCACATGATCTTTCATCAGCTGGTGCTCAGTTGTCATGGAATTGCAGATGTTTGCATTTTAAAGGTCCCATATCATGATCATTTTCAGGTTCATACTTGTATTTTGTGTTTCTACTAGAATATGTTTACATGCTGTAATGTTAAAAAAAACAAATTATTTTCCTCGTACTGTCTGTCTGAATATACCTGTATTTACCCCTCTGTCTGAAACGCTCCGTTTTAGTGCATTTCAACGGAATTGCGTTGCTAGGCAACAGTTTGGGTCCATGTTTACTTCCTGTCAGCTGATGTTATTCACATACACTACAACAGAAAAAAACTGGAACACATTTAGAATATTTACGTTTAAAACCGTGTGATGATCTATATGTTGTATATTTGTGACATCACAAATGGACAGAAATCCTATAACGGCTAGTTTCAAACGCACAATTTCTGAATACGGGCTGTGTGTGTATTTCTCCGTATATTGAGCGTTTTGATAGTTTAACAGTATTTATAAAGCACTTAAACCTGCTTTATAATATGAAAGAAATGAAAATATCACTTTTTACAACATGGGACCTTTAATACTACATGGATATTGTGGTGGGGACTTGTTTTCTCAACAGCGTAATGTACAATCAATCTGTCAGTTTGCATATTTAAAAAAGGACCAGTTCGACATTATGGGGAAATATGCATATTTGCTTTCTTGTAAAGAGTTAGACGAGAAGATCTATACCACTGTCATATCTGTCCGTTAAATATGAAGCTAGAGCTTTTAGCTTAGCTGAGCATAAAGACTGTAAACAGCTAGAAAGCAAATAATTTCCCAAAAAATGTCAAACTACTCCTGGTGTATGAGAGTAGACGTGGCGAGGGAGGAGAGATGGACTCCTGAGATGTGATGAATGTATAATCCCTCCAAATTCGAATCAGGATCAGACTCATTACTGACCCACGTGCACAGTCCAACCCTTCATTTATATGAAAACACAGCTACATATTGTATGAAAAAGACGAAGGCAATCAAGTTAGGACAGCAATCAGTGCAATTATTGTAGACTAGGTTTTTTTTAATAATCCCTGACAAACATCCCTCTAATTTTCCCTTATTTCCCTTATTATTATTAATAATGCAAACACAGTCAGTATAATCACATGAAACATTAATGATTGGATAACTTCCCTTTCTTTTTTTAAAAATTAAATCCCTGGAAGACAGAAGACACACGATTTGATTCTTTAAAAACAAAGGAATAACAAAACATTTACATATAATACTAAAACAATGAAGAAAAATTAAACTTAAACGTATATTTTCTGAGACGAGCTGAATATAATTTAGATTAAACCTTCCCGATTCCAGTGCTCAGTGAGAGTATAATGTGGTGTTAGACTGATAAAAGGTGCCAATGTTGGTCTTTTTAACCTGGCTGTCTATGGAGGAAATAACCTGAACTGGTTCTAATGAGACATTTTGGGTCCGTTATAAGTATTTATGAAGATGTCAGCAAAGGTGTGTCATTATTAGCATCATCGTTGTTAGTGTCCCAATACAGAAATGCTATTTCAGAGGTTTGTCCAGCCTGATGAGAATACAATTCAAGGGTCAAACTCTTGCAACTTTGTGTAATTCTCTGTCATGAAAATGCTCACATATAAAGACTGGTTATTGGCATGTTAAATCTAAAAATGTCGTTTTATATTGGCTTTTCAAAACCCATATGTATGGAGTCTAAAGTGTGCCACTGGATTAATAATAATACACAAGCTATCATGAATTGATTAAATATCCTTGTTATATCTTTAAATAATGAATTAGTAACTGATTTTTTAAAATTAAATTACAAAATTAATTGTAAAGTTTCCAAGACACAATTCATTTGTTTCCTTCTATAAAATATACAGGTTTCATTTTGTGTTTTAATCTAAGCAATTCATTAATTTGTTTTTAGTGCTTTATTTCAATCAAAATTGTTTAAGTAGTGTGTTTGTGCTTAAACATTTTAAAATGAAAGACATATGAGTTGTTAAATAAAACAAACAAACTCTAAATGTTTAAAAAGGAAACTAATGAATTGTGAAATGGAACATGATGGATAAACAACTACGTAAATGGGATAGCAAAAAAGTAAAATTCAATTATTAATTCAGCATTTAAACACTGAATTGAGGGATTAATTAGCAAATTTTACTTTTTATTTTACTTTGAATTTATGAATTTAATTAATCAATTTATAATAGCATGACTATAATGAAAACACTTTCGAGGTCTACAATTATTCCAGTGGGAAACTCCGGCCTCCATACTTGGGACCTCAAGTTAAAACACTGTAAATAACAGTAAGTTTTGGTAAACCAAGATGTAAAAAGACCAGGAAAATGGCACGATAGGCTTTAGTGGAAGTGCCCTTTAGCCCCTGAGAAAGCTCACAGCCTCACAGACTTTGGTTTATAACGGGAGTGACCTCTGAGTGACCTCTGAACGAAATCTGCCCGGCCTCCCTCACAGAGACTGGTAGCCGTCGGCCCTCTTTCTGCGGCCCAGCAGGTAGGCCACCACCACGATGATGATGAGCACCAGCAACGTCACTCCCACCGCAATGGCAACGCGGTAGTCAGGCTTATCAGTAGGACAGGGGTCAGCTGGAAAACACACACAAACACATAGGAAATTAAATGATTTAATACAATTTCAATGTCTATTTGTGTGCTCATGAAGTGATGTTTAAAAATGCATATTTACTACCAAAATGAGATGCGAACAGCGAGACGTTTCTAAAGTCGACCATTATAATATTGACCATTATGAAATTGACCATAGAAATGCTATTTCAATCTAAAATTAACTTTAAATGTAATTTTAACTCCACTTGGTTGATTTTAGAGCTGTAGTTAGTACTTACCTTGCAGATTTAGCTTTTACATACAAAACACATGATTATTTTGCAAAAAGATCCATTGTTATAATGTATACTGCACAATACAGCTACTTTACAATAATTTATATATAATACATATAATATTATGACAGGAGCCATTGACTACTTTTACTTTTTTGATAGTTTAAATACATTTTTGCTTCTAATTTTCCTTTTTTTTATTATTTTGAATGCAGGACTTTTACTTGTAATAGTGTATTTTCACATTGCAGTATACTTTACAATAATTGATCTAACGATGCATTTAATAGACAGCTACATGTACAGATAAGAAGCTCTCATTGAGCCGAAATGCTCCCTGACTCATTTTACTTCATGAAGACACTTACGAGTTCCAAATTCGTTGCTCTTGGTCAGATTGAAGGCCTGCATCCTGTCTTGAGTGACATCCAGGTACAGTCCGTCCCCCACGAAGACTGATTCTGTCTTGCAGGAGTAGGAGTGTGCGACCTTTGCCTCGAAGAGATGCAATGAGTTGTTGTTGGCTTTGTATGTCTTAATGGTGGCTGCAACAGTACACGAAACAAAGAAATGCTCAGGTGCTTTCAGGCCATAATGATGATTCCCATAAAAACAAATGCTGATGATCAGATATGGAACCAAACTTGTTAGACTGCATTGCACTGAAAGCACGTTGGCTGTTGACCAGCATCACATGCTTAACTGTTGTTCCACAGATTGTGTTTATGCCATTGAACACACACAAACAAGGAAGTTGTTGGCTCTCGAATGGCTATTGTCTTTGTTAATATTTGAAAATAAGTCTTGCACAAGCCCCACCTGGAGCTGAAATATCAGTGCACATGCAGTGACCCCAATTAGTCTAAAGTTAATCGATAAAATGGCAATAAATCATATGGGGAGTAAAAATGTGAGTATTCCCTGCTTACCTTCTTTGATTAAGGGGTAGGTGAGGGAGAAAGACAGAGTATCAACGTAGACCCTATCTTCAGCAACGCTCTGAGGAAAGAAAAGAAAAATGGGACATGTTTTTAGCAAAGTTGTTATCCAACATGGATCATTTTAAATCCTTTCTGTAATTAAATGTGATTGGTTTTTAATTTCCATGAACAAACATGATGATTCATTGAGAAAATTGGCAGGCTCTATTGTCTTCTGTGCAGCAGTTTATATCGGGTGCCAGTGTGTTGAATGTGGTGGCATAGTTTTACAGCACAAACAGAAAGTTTTACCGCACAAACAGAGACAGTTTTACAGCCCAAAGAGTTCATTTTACAGCACAAACAGAGAGGAAGCAGTTGTTTCAGTATACTGCTACACTTTGAGGTTTGCTGAGCAAATTAGAGACACAACTTGTCTGCTCAAATAAATATCAATGTTTTGTTATTAACCCTTTACAATCACCCTCCGGTTTGGTAGTGGTCCGCCTACACAACAAAACAAATGATTATATTGTTTAATTGCCAGACTGCTTTGAAATTATGTAAACACCATACTTCAGTCGTATGTTCCTGCCACGCAAACTATTTTTATGACATGCCACTCACGTTACAAGCCGTCTCACTAACATCTGGCTACCTAGTTAAGTAGCTAACAAAGCCAAGAAATAGGTCAATTTCAGGTGAACTGAGTTGACGCTTTTCAACTTACGAGTGTTTTTCTGTAGCCACAACAAATTACATTTTGAAAGACTTTCATCTTTCCAGACTGTAAGTGTGACTTGTAATGTCAGTGAATAGATTGACACACTGAAAGGAAAATCGTTTTCAGGTGAATCTGTTTTCTAAACTGGTTCTTAAATACATCTGCATTATTTTTGCAGAGCAGGTTTGGAGGGCGGTTTATTTTGAATTTACTTGTTATATGTTATAACATGGTAGACTGCATTTCATTGGGTTTCAGATTGTTGGTTGTACAAAACAAGATATCTGAAGACGCCACCTCGGCCTCTGAGAAAATGTGATGGGTGGTTTTTCAGCATTTTTCTTCATTCAAAAAAATCCCTAAATGAATCACACAAGCGCTCTGAAGTGAAGCAGTGTGAGGCACTCCCTGTCACATGCTCTTAGAACAGGCTCGTCAACTTAACTTCCCTTTTTTAAACAACTCTTATCGGATTCCAGTTCCTACATGAAGTTACCAGTTCAAACCATTTATCATTCATCTAAAAAAACACTGAATGGGTTAATTGTGTTAATGTCACAGTATTTAATTGCTTAAGAATTTTTAGTAAAATGTCAAATCAGTGTGAGTGAGCAGGTCAAAGATAAGGCACTGACCTCATTGCCTTCGGCTATCGGCAGCTCTCAACAGTATACTGCCATATTTGTGATAAATCTAGGACATTGAAAGTACCTGGTTGAACATGAAGGTGATGAAGCCCTCTTTGAAGACGAGGGTGAGGTTGGCCTTGGTTCCCTTACAGAATCCTTCTACTTTGGTAATATTTGGCTGAACAATGAAGGTTCCACTGCCCTGAAAGATAAACAGAGAGAAATAAAGCAATTGGATGTCCACGTTGTATCAGAATGTTCCAGAAGAAACCAGCGGTGTTTCTGTAGAGAAACAATTTTACCTTGTCATGCAGAATTAGCAATTGTCATATGACACACATCTAACCTTCCACAGTCAATCAAATGCAACGTAATGAGGAAATCAAAACTTGCCATAAAATCATTTTCTCAATTCCTTAAAATAGGATGCTGACAATTGCATTGCTGAAAGCTGAGTCAGAGCCTCGTGCTGAAAGGTCTGTCCACATTGATGAATTCCTAAATGGTAAATTAATAGATCCCTAAGTGCAAGAAAGAAATTAGCTAGGCCTTTGAACGAACTTTGCTGAGCCTCTTGTTGTGTCTAATGTGACTGATGGAATGTACCTTTGGTACTGCCAGTCGGATCTTTAGAACCATCTGAGCCATCACGCATATCACTGTTTTGTTTGCCATCACGGTGTAGTTTCCTACAGAATCTTTGGTGGGGGGAGTGGGCTGAGGAGGAGGTGGGATGGTTGTTTTGGTGGTGGTAGGCGGCTTGGTGGTAGACTTGGGGGTGGTAGACTTGGTGGTGGTAGGCGTCGTGGTGGTGGTAGACTTGGGGGTGGTAGACTTGGTGGTGGTAGGCGTGGTGGTGATTGTGGTGGTAGGCGTGGTGGTGATTGTGGTGGTAGGCGTGGTGGTAGGCGTGGTGGTGATTGTGGTGGTAGGCGTGGTGGTGATGGTGGTGGTAGGCGTGGTGGTGATGGCACTCTTGTCGAACTCCTCCGCGGGGGACCCGGTTGCAGAAGGTTTGGACTCCTTTCCATCTTCAGCCAATGACAGTGCTTAAGTCAAAAAGACAAGAGAGTGAGAAACAAATCAATTTTCAATGTTCACACTTCACACATACACCATTTCGGAAGACAACCGACATCTTATTGGCTTTAATAAAGTTGTTATAGCTAACGAGTTAGCGAGCAATTGCTCTATTTACACACGTAGCAGGCTCAGGGCATCATTATCACTTATTTGGAGTCGTGACACCTGATGAATGTAAGTCCAATTTTTTTTTCCTTTTAGCTTTGTTTTGGTCTCCACCAACTCCTGAGAGAAAAATACTTGCCTCTTTAGCTGCTAGATATTTTTCACTAGCAAGTCACTAACTTTGACTTTCTGCTGTTTGGTGCTGAGCCGGTAGTGTATAGTGGATTAATTAAACCCATTGAAAACAGCTGTCTGCTGCTGCTGAAACGGAGCTGATGATGGCCTAATTTGCATTCTGGTAGCTTGGCGGCACGATTTGAAAGCTGAGGCGTCATGTTGGCCGCTCTTCATTTTGCATAATGTTGAGGTCTAGGCTATTTATGCAACATCACAGGCGTCCGACGCGACTCGCCACCTCTGGAAACTCCTGAGAAACTTTTAAACGAAGCGTTGTCAATCTAAAATAAAGACAGATTCAGCGACTGCATGGCTTATTTTTCTCACATAAAATGTTTTCAGAAACACATTTCGGTGAACTATTTTCGCGATTATGGGAGAAGGAAGTTTCCAAACGAGCCGCCATATTGGTTCCGGTTTGAAAGCTTGGAACAGCAGCCCGCGCAATAAAAAAAAACGCCCCCGTGGACATGTACATGTACATGTACATGTATAGGTGATAATTATCTGAGGGTTCGTCAATACAAGCGAACCTTTTCACATTACACAAAGTTATTTAATCCACTGTTCAATATGAAAAATACTGATTAGTGCTGCTTTAATGTTTGTTGCCTAATACTGACGATCTTTGTACCGTGAGCAGTTTATTTCCTTGAACAAACAAAGTAAAATCAGCACACTGACATTTGATAACGTCAACTGGTATCACCCACATACAAGTACACAAGTCCGCACATTTATGACACTTAATGATGACTTTTCAGCACACAGCTTATCTGTAGGGTCAGGCAGTGGTTATTGAAATGGTCCAGATAGAAAAGGTGCCCAGACTTTATACACAGATGGTTGGATTTAAAAATACTACTTATACATACTACTTATTACTGCTCAGCTAGAGCCAGATAAGATGGATCGGGGATTCCAAGCATAGACCATATGATTTAATATATATTTTTGAGTAATTAAATTGACTTAATTGCACTTTATTATAATATTTAACTGTACAACCCCAAAAAATAAATAAACAAAATGTTAAATTTAATGTTTATATCATATAATAATAATAAATAAATAATGCATTATATATATATAATGCTTATAGTTTGGTCTATAAGTTGCAGATTCATCCTGTCCCCTAAAAAAACACAAAAAAAACAGCCCTGTTCTGCCAGCAGACATGTGACTCAGAGCTGTAACACTATCGAAAGACTGCGGAAATTTCTGTTCCCTAAACAATCCAGGAAGTCACAGTGAGGCCTCATAAAAACATGTCTCATTTCTCCACCAAATAAAGAAAACATGAGGACTTTATAATAACAATAATAATCATAAAACAATACTCCAACATTAAGGCTGCATGCAATCAGCAAAAAACAATATTATAAAACACTTATTATTAATGCACTGGAGCAACACTATTTTTTGTTACAGAATAAGTCCTTCACTAAACTTCTAAAAAGAAAACCTCTTTACTTTTAGTTTAATAAAGTTGTGTAAACAGAAAGTATCTTACCTGAGACAGCCCAGCAGGCAATAAACAAGAACAGAGCAGCTCTCTTCATCATGGTGGCAGCAGGTGTTGACTGACTGACTGAAACTTGCTGATATGAGATCAATGTGCAACAACAGAGCTGCGTCTCTACTGATATAACACGCAGCTGAGGCAAAGCTGCCACAGGCACACAGCAGCACCGGAAATGGTTGATTTTAAAAAGTAAAAGCATCCCTAAAACATTAGGCTATATCAGGTACAGTCAATAGAAAGGGGAGCCAGACAAATGGCCTGAAAAATATATAGTATTCTTAGTACATTTTGAATACATATATTTAATTCTGTGTCCTTTCTCTCTCTCTCTCTCTCTCTATATATATATATATATATATGACACAGAAGTTAATTTGTATTAATTTGTAAAATTTTTATA
>CAKAKR010016903.1:0-10393 GCA_916700685.1 Adelosebastes latens
TCGAGGGGTAACACAAATACAGTATATCATCCAATCGTATATTTTTTTCCCACTTATGTACAGTGTGTTACTGTGTTTTTATGTTGTTGGTGGTTTTTAAAAATATAAGTGTGTAAGGATTCCTACGGAAGCCCAGTATTCGTGTTAAATGATTTGGCCTGTCATTAGCCACTACAGTGGCTTTCATAAATCTACTGGGCCCTCTGACAGGTGATACATGTCTTTAAGCCCTACGCCCACTCGAGCCACTGAACAGATACTCGGTAGCTTGACCCCTTACCTTATATCTGCTTTGTATCTGTATGAAATGATGCTGTCATATCAGTTTGATCACGCCTAACTTCAAGTTTTAGTGTCTCAAAGTCCAGTGTCAGGTGCTGTACGTATGTAAAAGGATACAACAACAAGGATAACATACACGCTAAAGATATTACGTTTATTCTTACTCAAATGGTTCAGTGCATTTCAGACAATATAATGTAATATTCCGAGATTTCAGTATAGTGTAATGATAAATCCCTGATTCACAACCATGTTATTATTTTTATACTGATCACAACAGAAATGAGATGGTAAAAGGTAAAATATACACACAGTATATTCTCATGTACTTGAAACTGTGTTTGTCAGTGAACCATTTTAACAAAGCTGATAACAGTATTTGTTGTATCAGGCCTTCATGTATTGTAGAGTATCTGCTTCCAATGGTGGAGAGTAACTTAGAAAGTAAAATTCTACATGTGTGTATGTATTTCTGCCTCCACAGTAATAAAATCGGAGGCACGTAACTTAAAAAGTTACGTACCTCAATTATTATAATTGTGGAGGCAGAAATCTCAGCAACAGATAAAACAAAAACACTCTGCATGCCGCCTTGTTATCAGTAAATGACAAACAGCGCTTTAATCTACAGTCATGTGGGTGAACCTACTGTAATCTCTCTATTCTCTATTCACTTGTATTTTTTCTGTTCCTCAAGGCAATTCAATCATAAATTGTGACGAGGATTCATTTCAACATGTGGGTGCAGTGGATGAAGGATATACAGGTAAGTTAGATACGACATTCATTTTAGAGTGCAGATTGCAAATTAAAGTCACTTCCTCCAGCAGCTGTGACATTTTGCAATACAAAAAAAAATTAGATTAAAAATTCTTTGCAAGAGGCAAATTTCTTTTGATTAAATAATAATGATGAATTAAATTGAAAAGTGTTTCATGTTAATGTCGTCATTTCAGGTTCCCTCTCTCTAAATAGTGATGAATAAATGAAGATAAAATAAAATATTTTTTTATTAGCAGGAAAGGAAATTTGCAGGATTACAGCAGCAAAGGGGGACAGTCAAATAAATAAGCAAGTAAACAATAAAGATATAATAAGTAAACAGTAAATAGTCAGAATGAGTGTTTGCTGGGTTCATATTATTGCACATATGAGTATGACCTCAGGCGGTCAGACTACTGAACAGTAGCACTAAATGAATGCAGAGCTGTGGATTGTTTTATGGATGTTTTAGGTTGTTTTATAACTTTATTCTTAGGTATTGTCTTATTTATTGTAGTAATTATCAACTGTACTATTTATAGATTTTAAGGGCTGAGAGAGAGCCAGGGTAAAATGCATTTCATTGCATTTCACTGTACACTGTACTTTTAAATGCGTATGACAAATAAACTTGAAACTTGAACTTGAAATGTATGAAATATATTTCATTGGGGGCCAAAGGAGTTTTAAAAAAACAAATTTGCTAACTCCCACTGCAGGGCCGTCCTTTTTTCTTCTTCTTTTGTTGCTGAACGCTGCATCACAATCTGTTTAATGTTGTATTTCTACCCTCATGATGCTTTTTGAGCAAAATCTGAGGGATAGGAAGACTACACAAAATACAGTTTAGATCCGATACCAAGTGATACCAGGGCCAGATTCGCCAATGTCGTAATTGGAACAGATACCAATACTTTTTTATTATTAAAAGGTTGGTTATGTATTTTGTATGTATTTAGGGGAGAGCAAAGTGTCATGATTTATAGAGATGTTCCGAGTCCAGCGTGTTAAAAGAAATATATAGTTATTATTATTTAACAGCTGTTTACTACTGACCATGTATGGATGTGATATGATTACTTTGTTGTATGGCCTGGCTCAGGTTAAACCCTTTGTAAAACATGAACAAATACATACAGAGAATGAATGCAATAGAACTTTCTTTTATTATTCAGATTGTCAGTTACAAAGAACATAAATAAATGAAGCTAGGAATGAATAATATTTCTGTATTCTCTTAGCTGTTTTCTCAGTGGACATTTGAAAATGTTGGATTATGTCAGTCATGATCAGTGATTTCTGAGAACTCACAAAGAAGGAGAAAGACCTGTTTGTTTCTTTCCTGACTTCATCATGAAGGGGAAATAAATGCTTACATTGATACTGCGTGTCCATCAAATGGTAGATAAGATGTTTATGTAGTCCTTCTCACAATGCTCCCATGATGCTGCAGGAGATGTGGAGGTGGTGAGCGGGATCACAACAGGTGTGAAGCTGGTGCACACCGCCTTCCCAACCCACCTGGAGTTTCTGGAGCTCAGCTTCACGCTGGGAGACACCAGCGCGACTGTCCGCACCAAGAAGCCGCTGGACGCAGACGTACTGTTAGACGTGAGTTGGATAAGCCCCGTCTCATAGAAATTAAGTTCATATACTGCTAATTTGTTTATGTTTTCTATCAGCATAAACAGAAAATGTTAATAAGATGAGATAACAGGGGAAATCAGGTGTTGCAGGAGCACAAGAACAGAAATAAGTAAAAGTGTATATATACTAGGGGTGACCCCAAATAGTCGACTAATTGACGATTTGATCTAAGGAGCCTGAATCGACTGCCAATCTCAGAGTTGAATCGTCGCGGTGGCGGAAAAATGTGGTTGTGAAACTAAGACCTTTACACCTGGCATTAAAATGTGTCTCGTATCCAGATTGTATCTTTCTCTCCTCTACTATCGGTGTGACAGTTTGACCCCCCCCCACACACACACACAGCGAACAGGGTGAAGCGTGTGCTTCAGGCTACATTCATTCAAAATCCAGCAATGTGGCACCCTCCTGCAGGGTTGTGCGAAGGTGTGGCTGCGTTTACAAAATCCACAGTTCAAAGTTCAGCAGGCTTCAGCAGGCCGAGCTAGTTGGTATCTTCCAAAGTTACCGTCTTTTTAGTGCACAATTCCCTCTTTTTGCAATACAGTGTCTTTGCTGAGCTCGAGTGGAGGAAAAGTAGTTTTCAATTCCAGCTTTATAGAACTCTATTCAACACAGTTCAGTTCAGTTTCAGTTTTTGCACTGCGTCCTGAAAGGTGTCTCAACACTGTGTTCATGTCTTACAGAGTGACAGCACCTTGTATTACTCTGTCATGTGTGACAGTGCAGGCTTAACTAAGGTGGGTGTCAAATGTAAAAGTCGCAGTATTCACTTACAAGAGAAAATACAATATTTCAAATGATTTTTTTTTTTAACTTTGCAGTACAACAACTCTCGGACACTGAAAATCAACGACCTCAATGACCACAGCCCGGTATTTCCACAGGAGATCTACACCCATTCTGTCTCTGAGGTAAGTCACTGACATCCACAAGCTGTCGACATGCTTTTCCAAAATGCTGCCAAAAGTATCTGAAACAGGCTTCGGTAGAATGAGTTAGAGAAGAATATTGTGTTCAGGCTAAATGACTTACAGGAACAACAGAACATGCATGTGTTTATTTTAGGCCTGTCAACGTTAATGTGATAATAACGTGTTCACGCAAATTCGTTTTAACGCCACAAATTGTTTTTAACACATTAACGCAACTTGTGATATGAAACTGGAAAACCAGAGGAATCCATTGGTACCAACCATGTCATACAGGAGGCTAAAGCTTATGGTAAAATTTGGAAAAACAGGCATAGGTGTTTTCAAAGAGGTCCCTTGACCTCTGACCTCAAGATATGTGACTGTAAATGGGTTCTATGGGTACCCACGAGTCTCCCCTTTACAGACATGCCCACTTTATGATAATCACATGCAGTTTGGGGCAAGTCATAGTCAAGTCAGCACACTGACACACTGACAGCTGTTGTTGCAATATATGATTTGAGCATATTTTTTAATGCTAAATGCAGTACCTGTGAGGGTTTCTGGACAACATTTGTCATTGTGTTGTGTTGTTAGTTGATTTCCAATAAAATATATATACATACATTTGCATAAAACAGCATATTTGCCCTCTCCTATGTTGATAAGAGTATTAAATACTTGACAGATCTCCCTTTAACATACATTTTGAACAGATAAAAAATGTGATTAATTTGTGATTAATCTCATATTTTTAACTTATGGCCAATCATGCCATTAATTGCGATTAAATATTTTAAATCGATTGTCCGCCCTAATTTATTTGTATCTGTGGGTCATTTTGTTCTTTCAGATACAAAATGTGGACAGCGAGGTTCTTCGAGTGACAGCTGTGGACGGAGACAGCACCCCAGCAAACAACAAAGTGTCATATTCCATTGTAATAATATTATAATAATAATAGTAATAATAATATTACCATATTTGGAAAAGCTACAATTAATGTTATATAATAAGAGTAGTTACTGAAAGTAGCTGAAGTATTGTTTTAATGACAACTTTTAAAGTTACAATGTATTTGTAGTAAACAGGTTGTCATAATTCATCTTGTCACTGCACTGTGGAAGCTGAGAGTGGATGTAGTTGCTCATATATATATATTTTAAATCCAGTGAAATCCAAATCATGACTATAATATATTAATTTTTCATCACAATGAAAGCAACAATGAAAATGAGTGTCCTGTACAAGCCAGTCACATTTTGTTCTTGTTGTAGAAACTAGTATAGTGGCTGCTACTGTCGAGCTCAAGACACTACAATTTAAGAAAACACATGCAAATGTACAAAACATCGGCACAATTTCAAAGACACTACAAATACATAAAACACAAGCAAACTGAGAAACACTTTTGCCAATTAAACAACATAAATGCAGCATAAATATAGAAATGCATTAAGTCCCACAACTCAACAGAACTTTCCAGGGGACACTAAAAATGTATGAATACGTCAACCACATTAATCAATGTGGTGAAAATTTAAGTTTTAACAATTTATGTACTGGATATAATGGCTAAACACTTAACTTCAGAATCAAATGAAATCAAAATGGTTAAAAAAAAAATTAATCAATTATTAACTCTGTTTGTCACAGTGCATCTGTGTCTATAATTATAACAAACAGATATAACCGTGACAACAAGAAAACAAACTTTACAGGAAAACATCATCACACTTACTGTATAAAACAGATATCTTTAAGTTGAGTTTAAAACCTCTTCAGTCTAAAGATAATGGAAAAATGAAAGTCACCGTTGCCACTCTGGGCTTCCACAAGTGTCATGATCAGTAATAATAATCTGTGTGGAAATGTGATGGTAACTTTCTGTTATAAGGAACCAACTTCAGAGGACTTTATGGTGACCAACTCAGGGGCTTTTATTTTGAAGAGACGTTTGAACTACAATCTAGTCCAAAAGTACAACTTCCTTGTGACGGCCCGCGTAAGTGAACATATTGACACATCTACTCGTACAGAATTATTTAGAGCCACGACGACTTGAATACCTGATTGATCTGCGTTGTCTGTGTTCACTGCAGGATAACGGGGGGTTAAACGACACCGCAACTGTGTTGTTTAACGTTGTCGACTTTGATAACTTGAATCCGTATTTCAGCCACAACGTGTACCAGGCCGTTATTCCAGAGAATCAGGTGAGTCTCTTAAACTAAATACGGCAGTAATTCTCTCACAGGTGAATGTCTTGGCTTTCACAATGCCAACCTTTTTTTAAAGGTGCAACGTGTAATACCTGGCCACATGCTCCAAACCAATAGGGGGCAGCATTTCACCTGTACTACTGTATCTAAATTTACAGTCATCAGTTATTAAAAAGAAAGCCAACTACTTACTAACAGCAGGGCAAGAATAACACTGCTATCTTGTAATCTTCACGTGTGGCGTCGGCCTATAGTTAACCATCTTTGTGTTTACTGTGCCACTAACCGGGGGCTTTATGGTCCTTGTACGGAAAACGACTCATATTTTCCATTTCGTCCTCCCTGCCTAGGACACTACTTCGCCAGGAGTAAAGCATGTAGCAACTTAGGGAGACGGACCTTCAGTTAACAGCTGTAGAAACCCAAATTCAGCCAGCGCAAACCCCAGCTCGAGGAGTCACAGCGGGCTGGTGGTCAGTGGCAGCGCTGGGTCTGTGTAACCTGTGTAACAGCAGAAAATTTGCTGATCCGGTAGGGTGTTGGCAGCCCCACAGGATCAGATCCCCCAGCACTGAGGTTTGCGCTGGCTGAATTGGAGTTGGTACAGCTAACACTACGCTAACTGAATGCCCATCTTACAGAGCTGCCGCCCACTCTCCTCCTGGCAACGGTGAGGACGGAACGAAAATACGAGTTGCTTTCTCGTTTCTGTCGCTTTGGGTTTATTCCAAAAACTGTACACAGACCCTGTACCTTCAACGTGATTGACAAGCCCTCGGTGCAGCTCTATTTCCTCGTCCTCTCATGTTGTACTGAGGGCAGACTGGACGCTACAGCGACTCACTTTCGCCTCTCGAGGTACAAGTGGTATAACAAGACAGGACGGGCAGAGGGCTAGCTGGTCAGCATGCTCATCTCAGTAGATATCTCTGGAACACAATACATAAGCTGCATTTCCACTAAGAAGTTCCTGGTAATTTTAGTCCCAGGACTACTTTTCATGGAACTAAAAGGTTCCTTCAGCCAAAAGTTGTCTGTGTTTCCGTAGCGGTCTAAAGATCTGCGAAGATTAATCCGCTGCCATAAAAAGAAGCAATCTGACATGTCATGGGACGAGGGCTGCTGGTTCCTTGTCCCTGAGGTCGAACAGGGGCTATAGACGTCTTTGTCAAAACTGTAACCTCTTCACATTCTGTTCATAGTGTTAATGTTTTAAACTAAAATTCTGTCCATATGTCACACATTGCACCTTTAAAGCATCTATATGCTCAGAGAATCTCCACACTCATTCAAGAGTTATGAGGGTTGTGCTTGGGGTTCATTTCTAAGATTTTTGGTAGATTAATGAGTAAATGAATCATCTCTGCTCATGAAGTAGTTATATTGGTATCTTTACTGTACTGTAGAGTTTTATTTTGACTGAGGAATTTTAGGTAGAAGTGTTGCTTTTGAATTTGATGTAGAGGATTTTAATTTTAACCCCTTGTATGTTAAATATTTCAGGTTGGGTCTTTCCGGACTATTGAGCCAGAGGCAATAAAAGCTCAGGATGGAGACACCGGGATTAACATGACTTTAATTTACAGCATCAGTGCAGGTAAATGACAGGAAATAACAGCTTTGAATTCAGCTCAGACTTTTGAGACAAAACACAAAATACATTTAACATTGTCATTATTTGTTCAGTGTCTCCAGACAAGTATCGGAGTAACTTCAACATTGACTCCAGCAGTGGAGTTGTGTCTGTGCTGACTGCTCTAGACAGAGAGGAGATGAACAGCAGTGTGATCTCTGTCAGCATCAAGGTACTTATACTTTAATCCATGATCATTCATGGATGTGAGACAACAGAAATCAAATCCCTGTCATGTAGCCTTTTGTCATTTGACACGTGCCAGTTGAAGCTTATAACACACTAGAAGGAGAATGAACGTGATAAAATTGCTGCTTTTCTGGAGAGTTAAAGGGACTGTTTGTAAGAATCAGAAATGCTTGTTAACAGCGATACCTGTGGCGAAAGCCAGCATCGGGCTCGCGCTTGTGCTCGCTTTAAATAGACATGAACGAGCATCGCTCAAAACAGTGAGGCGACACACGTCAGCTAAAACCACAATATCACTCTATATTTCACCTGCCTGGCAGTAATGTTAGCTGACCAGACGAAGGTCTCTCCATGAATCACTGCTGATCCTAGTGTTGGCTTTTCCTGCTTCAGCCTCCCGACCGCGGTCAATAAGGTTTGCTAATGGTCAGTGTTGTAAATATCCAATGTCCCATGTGAATCACTCTACATACTAAATCATCTGATTGCAAAAAATACCATTCAGATTAACTGAATTCTGATAAAATGCTGATGTAACTGCCCCCTTTTGCTTACATTTTGCCCTCAACATCTGGACAATTTATCTCCAAATGTTAAGTATAATGTGAAATCTGACACCCTTATTGATGCAGTGTCAGATTATGCCGTCACACAGCATATCAACACATGGCCTTCATCTAGATTTTTACAGGACGAGTAAAACACAGTTCATATACAGTATACCATAACTCTTAATCGATGATTATCTGTAATGTGTTCTCTCTGCAGGTGGCCCAGACAGATGACAGTTTGAAGACAGCAGATGCTGTGGTGTCTGTCACTGTTGAGGATGTGAATGATAATCCTCCAGAGTTTGAACAGCCCGAATACTCCGTAACAATTTTGGAAAATTCTCCCGTTGATGCTGTTCTGTTCAAAGCCGTTGTCATCGACCTGGACCAGGTACAGTAGATTTTACTTAAAGGAACAGTGTAACAATTAGGGGGATCTATTGGCAGAAATAGAATATACTATTAATTAATTAAGTATGTTTTCTTTAGTGTATAATCTCCTGATAAGTATCGTTGTGTTTTCGTTACCTTAGAATGAGCCATTTATATCTACATAGGGAGCCGGTCCTCTTCACGGAGCCATTTTCAATTAACATTACTCGCACCCTTCGCCACTACTCTCTCTCTCTTGCTTCACCACTCACTTCCCACGTACACACACACTCTGGCTCTTCTCCAAATGGCTCCAAATATGATTATTAAGTCATTTATTCCATGATCCTTTTTCACCAGGGAGGATTTGTGGGAACTTTGCGGATCCTCCAAGAATCTGCTCCTTTTTCTGTTTCTTCTGACGGGACAGTCCGAGTGAAGAACTCCACAGCTCTGGACAGAGAGACCGATGAAAGCTTCACATTTCAGGTAAGCAAGATTTCGGATTAAACATGAGGCCAAACTTTCTGGTTCCTACTGAAGGCATAAATCTTTAAAAACAGGTCTCAAATATATAATTTCATGTAGAAGAAAAGATTTTAGCAAACCCAAACAGGAGGAAATAGAACATTTGTTGGGGACTATTTTCAGCGGCGGATTAATCCACAGTTGGTGCTCTAGTGAGTATTTGTGTCAGCAGGACGGTGTATGTGGGATTGAGTCAAAACAAACTACAGTGTGTGTGTTCATGGTGATGAAGGAACATGTCACCCAGTGCAACAGCACAGGGTTAAATGTTAATGTGATTTTTTTTCCACTTTCCCAGTCATGCAAGTGGGTCAGAAATCTACCAGCCCAAAGTCAATTTTTATTTGTTTTATTTTTTTATTTTGTTTCATTTATTAGTATTATCAAATAACAACAAAGACTAATATACATATACATGTATATCAGGTTTTGATACACACACAATACCTGTTAGTAGATACTATCATTGTTAGTGTTGGTCTTTTGATGGGATTTGTTGACAAAAAAAAGAATACCACCAGATGTATCTTGCTATAAAATATTTTTTTAAATTTTCCAAAGCAGACAACCTGTTTACATTGTAAGCTTAACTTTGATGCTGTTCTTTTGTTAATTAAAAGATTGAAGCAAGGGAAACGGATCCACCCAACAATGTTGCAGTGACGCAAGTCAGTGTAACTCTTCTGGATGAGAATGACAACAGTCCTGTATTCACCAGTAAAAAGTACGAGGGAAAGGTGTTTGCAAATCAAACAGTGGGGATGTCTCTGGTCCAGGTGAGTGATTAAAACTGTTCTGTTCAATTTGACTCTAGCACGTACTGAATCTGAGTAATCTAGCAAAATATTCCTGATTACGATTTAAGTCATGTAATCAATGTTGTCCCCACAGTTTAATAAAGTCCATTACTTTATTCACCATTCAGATATTTTTTTCCAGTATTAAAGGGACTGTTTGTAACTTTCTAAGCGTATAAATGTACCGGGTCGGGACACATGTGCGCTCGCATATGTGCGTTCGCGTGTGGCCGCTGCCTCTCCTCCTCTGCCTGCTCGCCTTCACTCAGACAGAGCGCGCGTTCTCGCTCAGCTCGCTCAACCTCTAGACGTGAACGCGCGCTCACTCCACACTGCAGAAAAGTTAGTAGAATGAGAATATCTAGTGAATGTACAGTGGACGTTTGGGCAGAAATAAATGCTACAGCTCCTCCAGACCAACAGAGGTTTCCCGTGTCTTGTGAAGTGACGGAGCTCTGCAGAGAGACACGTTGTAGTCTCGTTACCGACCGGGTGC